>VUQH01078017.1:0-10121 GCA_015106775.1 Etroplus canarensis
AGCTCTGAGATAGACTTTTGCTCAATGCTTACCCAAGCAGGGGTTGGTGTTGTATTGAAATAATATGATGCTGAGGTTAATTGGGCAGCCATATAATACCACCTTAGATTGGGAAGCTGAAGTCCTCCCCTCTCATAAGGCAGGTGTAATAGTTTAAGACGAAGTCTGGCTTTCTTATCATTCCAGATGAATTGACCTAACAGTTTATTAAGTTTATTGTAAAACATCCTTGGTAAAGGCAGTGGGAGTGTTTGAAAATAATATAAAAACTGGGGTAGGATAGTCATTTTTATCAAATTTATTCGGCCAACCATGGATATAGGCAAAGAAGACCAGCGATTCAGTGTCTCAGTTACTCTCTCCAGTAGGGGGTTTCAATTTGCTGGGATTATGTTACTTAATTCAGGAGTGATTTTAACACCTAAGTACTTGAAACCTTCTGTAGCTGTTCCAAATGGGGTGTTTATAACAGAATTATGCCTGTCTGAAATTATGTACTGTCTGAAGGCTCAAAGATCACAAGCATCCAGTATTGGTTTTTGGCTGTGTTCGGATATCTCCAGACTCTCTTATTCTTTTGATGATATCATGTACTGGACATGATGGAAAATTCAATGTCTTTCCATTTTTACATTGAGGAACATATTTCTAACATTGCCTCACAATGTGTAAGTGCAGTTTCTGGCAGATTGCTGAACCTCTGCCCATCTTTACTTCTGAGACTCTCTCTCTCTACGGTGCTTGTTTTATACCCAATCACATTATGGCCTGTTGCCAATTGATACAATTAGTTTCAACATGTTCCTGAAGCTGTTTCTTTTGTAGCACCACTTAATTTCCAGCCTTACACTACCAATCAAAAGTTTGGACACTCACGGCCATAGGGGAGTATGGCCAAGCATGTCCAAACTTTGACTGGTAGTGTACATTTACTTTGTATGTTGTATTTTGCATTTACAAAAAAGTTTAGCTATTTTTGGAAAATTTGACATTTTATTTCCTAAAATTCTAAAATTGTGAAAGTACGTCAGCAGCTCATGATGCTTTGTGTTAATTAGGTGATCACTGATCATTTCACCTGTAATCGTACTTGTAGGGTGACGTTTTCGCTGTGGTCAACAAATGCTGGGTGTGCGAAGATGTGCTGCTGTATATTATAAAGAGGCCTGGGACAGCCGCCAGGGAATGAGTGGCTATTTCTGTGGCAACACACACGCAGAGCTACAGAGGAGCATCGTTCACTCAATTCCCCTGTGTTGAGAGAAGAACTGCATGCAAGGAAAAATAAAGAGGAATGAACAAGAAAAAAGACAGACAGAAAGGAATAATTAGCGCTGAGCCAAGCAGGAGAGAGGAGGGAGTTATTTTTGGGAGATGCCAGTTCAATTAAAGGCAGAAGGGGTTTGGCTGCACTTCTGACATAATGGGGGCCCCCAACTTTCAGAATGACCAGGACTGCAGATCCCTACTTAATTCTGAGGCAGGCTGAGCAGCAGCCGCAGCCTGCCTGCTGTACCTTAGAGCCTGAGTGTTCATGTGTGTACTTGTATTACTCATGTTGTGGGGACATGAATCCTTTTATGCAGTGGCACTGTGAGGAGCTGCCATCCTTTTGGGAAAAGATATCAAGTTTGTGCACATGTTGATAAGACAAAGTATAATCTACATTGATCCATGACAAATTTGACACTTGTCATATTACACCACAAACTACAGTGATGCAAGCTCACACACACACATCACATCAATTGGTTACACATGGCCTCAGCAATCTGGCAACAGCAGGCGGACTCATGATGAATCCACATGCACAGATATATTATACACAAAAATCAGACACATATACACAGCCACAGTGTGGTTGATGGTTGTGTGAGATCCGCCACCATTTTCAAGTCCAGAGAGAGCAGCTTTTGTCAGAGGTAATTTGGGGAAAGAAAAGGCAGAATACAATATTGAATTCAGAAGACAAGCTATTGATTGCAGCCTGAGAAAGGAGGGTATTTGTAACTGCACAGCACTTTTGATTTGACAGTCGCTAATGACAAAGTGCAGGGAGGCAGTACATTTTATCAGTGCTAAGTGCATTTTGTATGCGTGCCTCAATTCAACACAAAATCCGAAAATGATACACTTGAAACTGAGTGATTTATAAAGAACACATTATGAGGGAGATGCAGTGGAATATCAGAAAGATTTAAGAGATAAATAAAGAAAAAGCAAATAAAAGGCACGAAGGAACAAACAAAAATGACTAATGAGGGTCTGTGCAGCCTTGCTTGCTAATGGATTAGCACTGATAACAGACCATCTTAATACACTTCCTATGGCAAATAGACATGCATATAGGATCAATAAAGTCAACACTCATACTGTGCCTCATGGTGCAGGTCAGGCAACAGCCCATTAACACCTGGAATAGACAGGTAAGCAAAATCAATCTAAAAAAATCTGGTCAATTTTCCTTCAATTAAGTCTTTTAACAGGCTCATATTTCCAACTATAATACTATGACACAATAACATAAAGGAAGGACTGACGGGATAATGTCTTTGTTGATTGGCAGATTGAATTTAAATCAGAATTTAAATAAATTTTACAGATGTCTGAATTTGTGTGCAAGCAGTGTTTCCAGTCATACTATTAAATTTTTTCATCACATAGTTTACATTCTACTGAGACGGCTTTAACCTTTCAGGAAAGTTTTCATATAAAGGGTGCTGTGAGCTGCAGGTAACTCTCTAAAGTTCCGAAGGGCCATATAACACACAAACACATACGCTGCATTTATGATATCTGGACAACTTACACCACAGGGAGCTCAGACTATACTGTGGGGCTTTCAAGCTGCATACATTCATTTCCAGAGTGGTTATTATTTCCTGAGGCACTGTTGTGGATAAAAGGGAAATTTTCATCTCATGCAAGCATGCAGACAGAAGCCCCTGTGTAATCTTGCAGTTCCACATAACTGTACATGGAAGCACTTGTGTCCAAACAAACCCAAACATATGCTCATGTGCATGCGTAACTCTGACGAAAACCATCAGATAACCACAATGTCTAAGTCCGACTTCTGGGATTTAGAATGAGAAGGAATGAAGGACAAATATTTTACAGACAGAAAATGTCCTTGCTTTGGTCACCTTGGTTTGTTTTTAGCAGTTGACTTAGGGGAGGGAGTGAAGGGGGGAGGGAGGGGGGAGGAAGGAGGGAGGGAGGGGGGGGGGGGGGAATCACAGCTGTACAGGTGTAGCTGAGGCAGAGATTGAGTGACAGGGACTACCTGGGAGATTACTACTACATGAAAGGAGACATTAATCTGTTTTGTTCTTACATTTACTGCCCTTCACTTACTGATTTACCCATAGAGTTCAGCAACATCAGAAGGACATACAGCCACAAGATTAATATGCTCAGAAAAAGACACATGCACTCTTGCATCCTAGTATAGACTTCATATAGTTTGCATTTTACAGGTAAGAGCAACATTGAATAACAATGATTTAGCTTGAGGCAAAACGGGCTCATCCATTAAGGGATGATAAAACCCACCAGGAAACTGCTTCTCACAGCAAACTGTCTCATTGGATAAAAGCATGTCAGCTTATAGCACACGTCATCAATGGTGGTCAGCAAGATGGTATAGCCGAACAGAAGTGTGTTGTGCTGTATGTTACTGTCTATTTTAGATATATATTAATTTGTTTTATAGTGGTAAAGTGGTATCATCCATCCATTTATCTGTTTTTTTTAACCGTTTATCTAAGGGCATTGGAAGGCTGGATACTTTCCCATCACCTCACTGGATGGGTGAAGGGTACACCCTTGGCAGGTCGCCAGTCTATTACACAGTTAACACAGAGGAAGAAAATCATACACATGCACATCCACACCTTTACAGTTAAATAAGAATCACTCATTAACTTAACATGCATGTCTTTGGAATATAGGAGAAAAGATCCAAAGAGAAAAAAACACACGTATAAACTGGAAGAACAATCAAACTCTGAATTGAAAGATCCCAGTCAGCTGGCAGGTTAAACCAATATCCTTCTTGCTGTGAGATTAACAGAAAAGAGATTATTTGATTTCTTTCTTACTCATAATTTCACAGTGATGTATTATTTGTCTTCTGCACAACAGTGCATGAGAGATTATTCATACTCTGAACTGTCTGTCCTCAAAAATGATACTGGAACAAACTGTACCATATGTATTCATATGTTTGGTCTTGGAATAGACTTGATTTTCCTTACTGAAGCTCTGCAGCTAGGCTGTCTCTAGGCTGATCTTCCCTTCAATTAGCCCTGCTTTACCAGACAAAACAAATTAGACAGAATCCTCACATTTCAGTTTCAAAGCCCAAAAGGTGTTATAAAAAGGCACAGACAAAAATGCTCCAGACCCAGCAACATCGACCTAAAACTAATCACAGTGATGGAAAAACATAAACAGGCTACAGCGTGCAGAGATATGAGTCATCGTATTAAATCCACCCCATATTAGATAAATGGTTCTGGTTGGGTTGGCATGGACAAAGCTGGGTGGAAATCTGTCTAAATGGGTGCATTCTGCCAGAGCAAATGAAACATGAGCTTTCAGATTTGTCTGGTTCCCAGGCTACTCTTCAATAACTCAGTTTAATGAAGTAACAAACCCCGGTGACCACAATGACAAGAACTGAGACTCCATCCATTCCCCTTCACAGAGAACCTGACTCTGACATGCAGGTCACACTGCAGCTTATTACAGAGCACACACCTACACATAGGTAGGTGTGTGTGAGTGTGGTGGATGACTGGCTAGGCAGTATGTGATCCTTACACCCCTATCATAACATAAAGGAGAAAAGAACACACCAATACACTAACACAACATATTATCAATGTAGCTGATAATATACAAATAGTCCTCTCCAAAAGTATGGAACATCAAGGCCAATTAATTAGTTTTTGCTGTGTACTGAAGACAGTTGTGTGTGAGATTAAAAGATAAATATAAGAAGAGAGATTTGAGTTTCAGCTTTTATTCCCTCACATTTACATCTAGATATGTTAAACAATATAGAACATAACACATTTTATATCAAACCACCCAGTTTTTTCAAATGAGAAAACGTATTGGAACCTGACAAGCAACAGGTGTTTCCTGTTACCCAGGTGTGTCATATAAGACTGACTGTTTAATTATTAAGTGGCCAATGATATCTAATAGTCTGAGCTTTGGCTTTCACCTATGAAGACCAGATTTGTAATTAAGAAGAACAGACCAACACGAAGACCAGAGAGCTGTCTATGGGAGGAAAGCATGCCACTCTGAAGCGCAGAAACTGCTGGTGTACTGAGCCAGTTGTTGAAGGAAAAAACAAAAACAACTGTCAGACACCCTGGACAGGTTGCCAGTCTGTCACAGAGCCAGCACAGAGAGACAAACAACCATTCACGTGCACATTCATACATACAGTCAATTTAGAATCGCCAGTTAACCCAACCCCCTTCACATGTCTTTGGACTGTGGGAGGAAGCCCTGCCTTTTGCCCCATGACAGCTGGGATAGGCTCCAGCACCCCTCGCGACCCTGAATTGGATAAGCAGAAGAAGATGAATGAAAGAACTGGCAGACAAATGGTGAGGGTATTAAAGAAAAACCCCAAAACAACAATCTTTAACATCATGAAGAACCTCCAAAGAGCAGGGGTAGAAATAACACTCTACTGTTCAAAGGAGAGTTAAGAGAACAAAATACAGAAATGTCATACGGTAAGTGCAACCCACTCATCAACAGTTTAAAAAAGTACATTGGAATTTAACAAAAAAGTACCGAACAGAAGAATGAAGGGGGGAAACCCCGCAAAAAAGGCAACAACTAAACAATGCCTCGGTAAAAGCCTGGAAAGGCATAACCAATGAAAAAACAAGAAAACTGATGGAGTCTATAGACCTCAGGTTTGATGGAGTTATTGTAAGCCTGGTAAATGCAACAAAATATTAAGTATTCTTGACTTTTATTTTGTTGAAAACACTCTGTTCAAATACCTTAGCTCATTTGAACAGCTGAGTGGTTCGATACGAAATGTGTCACAGTCTACGCTGTTTTAAAATATCTAGATAATAATACCAGGGAATAAAAGCTGAAACCCTCAGCTCTCCTTTCCCATTTATCTTTTGATTTAACTTTAGTGCACAGCAAAAACAAATCAATTGGCCTTGCTGTACTTGGTGGCTATAATTTTTTATATAATGAAATGTAATGAAAGTTAAAAGTTACTAATATTGTTGATATAATAATCCCTGGTTAAAGACATTTCCTATCTGGCTTTATTAGCTTTAACCATATTTTTAAAACATTTAAAACTACACCTCACCTCTTTCAAGAATATATGTGATGTAATTTTTCTCTCATGCACACTCACACTACATTTATAGTAATATGGCACATCCCTTAAACACTTGAGAGATCCAAAATTGGCAGATCAGAGACTTGGCAGACAGGCTACTCTAGCCTGCATGTAAGGGCACACTGTGTGTTTACTTCACCATGAGCGAGTGTCAACCTTCACAACCCCAACTATCAACCGAACAGACAGGCTTGGTGGCAGCCATTTATCTCTCCATCTGATTGCCGTCAGCTCTCTCCCCTGCCAAGGAATGGGACGGGCTCCGGAAAGGGCAAAATACCACCAACTGATTACAAACAGTAACAACCACAGCTTTTCTGAACCCATCTATAAGTGATTAAAAAAATAGCAGCATGTTTGTAAATGGCAAATATGGCACCAGGGAGCTAAAAATTACAGTGTAGAAATGAATATGGAGGAGTAGGCTACTGGTTAAAGTATATTTTTATTATGGTCAAATCCCATGAAAAGACCTAAAACCTTTATGTAACATCCTCCTTGGCTTGCCTGTGAGTCTCAGTGCTAAATTCTTTCATTTCTACCGAAGACATGCAGTAAATGTATAGTAAATAATATCAACTGTATTTTCAGTTAGAGCGAAAAGGAAAAATTGTGATCAGCTAGCTGATTTCAATGAAATAACAGGGTTTTAGTGTATTCCATGGAATTCAATTTAAAAAAAAATACTGAACATGACATAAAATTTCATTGACTTATTCTGTACCAACCAAGTCTAGAGCATTCTGTAGGTTTTAGCCTTTTTAACTTTGACTTTTAACACTATACCTGCCATTGATGAGTGTTCTTTCTTTCATATAGATATTCATAAAACAAAATGTTCTGGAGGCGTGATGGATATAGGATCAACAAAGTAAGAAAAAGCTGATAAGGTCAAAATGCTTTCACCAACCAACATTTTCCAACAAAGAAGGTCAAACAAGCAAAGGATAATTTAGACCAGGGGTTATTTTGCTCATCTCCAGTGGTTTCTTGTGGCTTTGACAATGAAATGTATCTTCTTAATTTTACTGAAATTAAATTGTGGATAAATTGTGGAGATTAACATGGCTGTAGAAACATAAATGACTTAACCGGAGTCCTGTTGTGGCAGAAAATAATAGAATTTAATATTGTTTATTATTAATTAGCTTGCTTTCACCACCTGCTGCTGAGACTAGTCAAAATAAAATTAAAATCATTTTACTATATTTAATTTCACTAGGCTGGTACTTGTTTTTATTATCAAAGTAGGGTACTTTTAATTTGATTCATTTGCATAAACACTGCCGGACTTAAAGTGGCCTGCAGAGCTGTATAACCAACCTGTTTCAAAGCAGGGGTTAACATGCTAATAGATCTTTTTTTTCTCCAATTCACAACTGTTACATTTTGTTCATTATAAAAATGAGTAAATAAGTAAACAATCTTAGTTGCTATATAGTTCAATGATTTTGTAAATTCAACAAAAAATTAAAAAATTAATAATCATAAACAGACCAGTGCAGAACACTTACACGTGGTAAAAGATTTTAATTAGATCTATTAGTGATGTTGGTAGGCTTATTCATAAGGTGACACCTTCATTACGATCAGACAGTATTCCAATGTTGGAAAATTCTTTTGTTACAGAAGGTGGAAAAATTAAGTTTACCACAACAATCATATTGCAAATAGCTTGATTTTAAGGCTCAAATATTTTTTGAGGCTCCATATAGATTTTTTGGCTCTAGAATGGCTTAAAAAGGACTCTTTTTTTGGTATCCATTGCTGACCCCTAAATTGGGGCCTACGTATGTAATAATAAATGTAATCATGATGTGACTATAGTACAGTGCAATAGGATGCTATGTGATTACTGAAAGTCATTTATTTACATAAGTTTAATTTGAACATTTCAAGTTAAATTTTGAGTCATTTCACCCCCATGTGGACAAAATCACAACGGGCCACTTTAAATAGTATAAATGACATAACAAGCCATTTAAAACTGAGATTTAACTCAAGAATGTATTGGTGCAAAAACAGCAAACATAGCAAAATGTCAGGCAACACTGTCTATTAAAGAAAAAAACAAACACAATGAGCTGTTGTTGACTTCAGACAGTGTGTATTGATTCTAGCTTCTAATAATTTGGCTCTGTCTGAAAATGACCTTCCAAGGTACCAACAGACTTTCACCATTCATTAGGATCCTGCCTCACAAGAGAAAAGCAATAGAAGACAACACAGCTTGTAAACAGACAGTATAGGTCTATTTATCGTCAAGCTGTGTTTACTGGCATCACTTAAAACAGGAAGCTCATTAAAAATAATTGTGTACCACAACTAAATTATTCTTTAGAGGAACAAAAAGACAGCTATTAGTGCACATCAAATATAACTTTCAAGAGCCGTTTTATGAGTCAGATTACTAAAAGATTAATCGAGAGTCACTGCAAACTGTAAAATATTTCATTACAATTAAAACAAGATACATGTGATCGACTGAAGCTCACTTCCCATGAAAACAACAGGATATGTTACCTATCTGTTCAGCGACCTTTAGGACTGGCGTTCACTAGAGCGCCCACAAGATTAGGAAGGGTTGCCCAGGCAAATTATGTCATTTCGGCATACTCTCCGCGTCAGACGCGGAAAAAGTGTGCGAATCATCGATTCCTGAGACAATACTACGAATCTCTGCGTATTGTCTGCGGACATATGTGGGAGTGTCCTAGAAATCAGTTGGGAATGACACGAAAAATGCTGATCCTAGCAGGACGGCAAGGATACATCTAGGATCACACCAGGAGTGGTAAAATCATGGACTAGGACAATCAGGATGACTTTCCGACAACCATTTAGATATGCGGGTAATATGAGGAAATAATGCAAGGTTATAAATTCGTTTTTTCTCATATTGCCTCTGTGCACTTCATAATATCACTTCATATTATACACTTCATAAGAAGTCTTTTATTTACAGTTCCTATCACTCCCTCCAGGAAATACACGACACCACGATTCTTCAGTTACTGATGGATGCATTCTCTTAATGGAACTTGTAACATCACCGTTATCAAATCCACGACAATGTGCAAAATAAGCATGCATTTATATTACACAGACGGCACAAATTAAACAATAAATATGCGCGATCTAACATAAAACACATAAACAAACATACCTCGCAGGCTGCACACAACCAAGAGGGAATGAGTCCACTTGCATAACAAAAGGTCTTCCACAAAAAATGTATAATCCATGTCAACTTGAAAAAATAGCACTTCTTAAACTTTAGCGGACTGTAACTTATCCGGCTCTTAATGTTACTTCCAGGCAGAAAAAAAGTGCAGCAAGTAAAACATGTGCCGTGCAACACAAAGTGAAAACACACTTCCCAGGTTTCCACATAGTGCCAATACAAAAACAAAGTATTCATAAAATGAATCACATAAAATGTATGCAAACAAAAATGTATATCAATAACGACATAAATATTATGGCAGTTACAGTTCCAAAACAATGACAATAATAATAACAATCACAATCACGTCACAAGATCACTGCAAAGTGATCATCTACACCAGTGGTCCCCAACCTTTTTTGTACCACGGACCGGTTGCATGTATGAAATTTTGGGGGGGGGGGGTCCAATAACAAAAATCTTTGTCAGTTAATAGTCTGTAATCCGAATGCAACAACTACACTTTATATAGAGAAAGTATGTATGTACGGGTGT
>VUQH01078018.1:0-29867 GCA_015106775.1 Etroplus canarensis
ACTTCCTGACACCTTCGGCAACTTGTCTGCATTGTCGTACGGACATCCCGCCTTTCCTTAACACTTCTGCCTCTTCTAGAAACGCTCCCGAAAGCCTCTGTGGTCGTGATGACAACCAGTAAGACAAGCAGGACTGAGGATATTGAACTGCGCTTTCGTTTCTGTGAATGATGAACGTTATGCAGGGATATTTTGTGACACACAGAACTGTGGTGTACTTTCTGGGACTGATGAACATTTCACACAGTACTGTGATGTAGTGTAGATGATCACTTTGCGGTGATCTTGTGACTTGATTGTGATTGTTATTATTATTGTCATTGTTTTGGCACTGTAAATAAAAGACTTATTATGAAGTGCATAATAGGAAGTGATATTATGGAGTGCACAGATGTGCACAGAGGCAATATGAGAAAAACCCAAAATCAGCGCCGAATTGATAACCTTGCAATATTTCCTCATATTGTCCGCATATCTAAATGATTATCGGAAAGTCATCCTGATTGTCCTAGTCCATGATTTTACCACTCCTGGTGTGATCCTAGATGTATCCCTGCTGTCCTGCCACAATCAGCATTTTCCGCGGCATTCCACACCATTCCCGACTGATTCCTAGGACATTCCCAGGTATATCTGCAGGCAATACGCAGAGATTTGTAGTATTGTCTCAGGAATCGATGATTTGCACACTTTTTCCGCGTGTGACGTGGAAAGTATGCCAAAATGACATAATTTACTTCCGCAACCCTTCCTAATCTTGTCAGTGCTCTAGTGGGCGCCGGCCTTAAGGTGCTCTCTTTATACCCAATCACATTACTGGGCTGTTGCCAATTAACTTCATTAGCTGCAACGTGTTTAGTACCATTTACTTTTCCAGACTTTTGTTGCCTTTGTACCAAGGTTTTTGAGACTAGTTGCTGCCATCAAATTCAAGTTTGAACTGAGTTTGTATTTTTGAAAAAATAGTAAAATGACTCACTTTCAACTTCTGACGTATTTTTTATGTTCTTTTGTGAATAAAATAATGGTTTATGAGATTTACAAATCACTCCATAGTGTTTTTATTTATATTTTACGTAGCATCTCAACCTTTTTGGAATTGGGGTTGTAATTATGACAAATTATGAGATGAGCAATGGACACAAAACTCTGTTCTTTTTTAACTGTGTTAAGCATATACTTTTTTGTTAAACCACTGTGGCATAAAAAGCTTATAATGACAGCAAATGACAATGTTTACACTGACATGTATATTGATTAACTGCATTCACTGATTACTACAAAACACCTGCATCAGACCTCCCTGACTGAAGCCTAGCAGACCTGGCACAGTGTTTAGACAGCACAGAGAGAGGTCTAGGCGAGCGCTACTGTTGCTGTTTCTGTTTCTTGCTCTTCCTACTGTCTCGAAGAAGAGGAAGCTTCCTGGTGAGTAGGGTGAAAGACTCAAAGAAGAGGCTGATGCAACAGGAGGAAGACAAGAAGAAGAGCAAGATGATAAAGAATCGGAAGCCAGAAGAAAAAAGTCAATAATGTGAACAAAACACACCATTCACCTTGGGCACCTCCCCTCGTGTCTGTGTGTGTATGTGTGTGTAACGCCTTATATAAGGGGGTGAACAGCCTACGCCAATGTATAAATACCCACGATGCCACTGGTGGAGCAGGGAGAAGGGTCAGAGTGAGTCAGCACACCCATATCACTCCTCCTCTTTTGCTCTCTCATTTCTATCAATCCATCCACTCTTCTTCTCTTCTATTCTCCTCCTCCATCTCTACAGCGATCAGTTTTCATGTAGTTACACAAAAACACAGAGGATTACACTTGGCAGGCAAACTGCGCCCTTCGGTTGGTGATGCTCATAAGGCAAGTAAGGGTGTAAACAAAACAAAACAATCAGACTTTCACAAAAGCAGCCTTTTTACTGGTGCGTAGATGTAAAGGCTTCCAGAAAATCTTTTAAATGATTATGAAAAAATTACAGCTGTATTTCACATTTATTGTAGCTAAAACAGAGTCCATCTGTTCTTCAGCTGGTCCTCCTGTGTTTTTAAGTTCAGCATCGCCCAGAGTACAGCACAGAGAGACACCTGGTCATTTCATTTCACTCCTCTTAGGACACTCCAAAAGTGTTTATTACATGTGACTGACTTACATCCAACACCAACAGCTCAAATGCAGTTTGCTCGTCACTGGTTTTTGGTGGGTTCATTCCAGCTTTGTAGTTTAGTCACTACAGCTACATTTAGAGACCACTAAAGACTTAAAATCTGCTATGAGAAGGAGCCAGATGTGAATTAAAAAACTTTGTAGTTTACTACACAAGAAGTCCACTGAAAGACAGCCCCGAACTAAAGCCACAAACAAGTTGCCGTTGAAAAAGGGAAGGAAAAGTAACCATACACTGTGTAAACACACTATAAAATGGTACAGTTATGACAGCCAGGAGCATGTAGCATGTCTGAAATTTGTTCTCTTTTCTTTTAAAATGTGCTTTTAATAATACCTCTAAATATCAGCAAACCTGAGGTAAGAAGACACCCACTGAATTAGTATTTAATAGTAAGGTGTCTCTTTTGATATTAAACATGAAAAAAACAGAGTGACAGAATAATAAAAACTGCCTTTTCAAGAGACACTACAGTCTGTCTGGCTGCTCGCGCCGTTCGATTTCAGTTTCAGTTCTCTGCCAGCGCAGTAAAAGTTTTGGCACAGAGTGATTTTATGTGGTCCAGCTAACACCTCCACCCTTATCCTCTCTCTTTCTCTCTCTCTCTCTCTCTCTCTCACATTCGCTCTGTCTCTTGCTCATTCATTGCATTCACTGTCTTTCATTCACTCCATCTCCTTCTCTCAGTTTCTGTCCATCACGGCCTTTCAAACTCTTTTTTTTCCATCCATCCCACACTGTTTCATTCATCTGTCTCTTTTTCTGACACTTAATTCCATCCCCTACTCGCTTGATCACATTTTTTCACTGTACTCGCTGTTTCTCTCTTAATTTATTAGCACTTGTGCTTTTTACCAGCATTTCATTTAATCATATCCATATAATTACAAACTTCCTGATCTGGGAGCTTCTTAGTGTTCACACAGTCTGCAACAGAGCCACTGCTGTGTGGGTGTCAACGTGGGTGTCTTGCTTTTGTGCACCTTGATAGAGCTTGTGAGGATGGGGAAGCATACGCTTCCAAGTGTAATTGTTTCCTCTAATGGGCGTACCGCCGATGGTGTAAGTAGGGCCATGTGCAATGCATATATTAGTACCAATACCAAACTGATACCTTAAATAAATGAGGTGTATAATAACAACTCACTTATTCTAAAGAAGAAGTGGCTGAACAGCTGCATGGCACTGTGAAAAATACTGACATTTGCACTATTAATCTTTGCAGCAACAATTATCTCTTCTCATCCTCTGTTTGTGTGCATGTGGAGGGCTCTTTGTGTCCTCTCATAACAGAAGCACATCTACCTCCGCATCTGCTGAACATGTGCAGTCGACACACACACACACACACACACACACACACACACACACACACACACACACACGCACCTAACCCTGTAATCTCCTGTACTGTACCTCAACTTTTCTTCACTATGCTTCACTCTCCTGCCCTCATCCCTCCCCCTTCACTGCCACTCTCTCTCTCTTTTAACTCCCCCGCAAACAGTACCTGCTGTTTTCAGCCAGACAGCAAGAAAATAACTGAGGGTAGAAAAGAAAAAGTTGAGAAATCGACAGCTTGAGTGTATACAATATGTGTTCCTTACATTAGACTTCCCTGTATTTAGAGCAGTCATGGCTCTCGATATGCAGTTTTATTTGATCTGATTTACTCATTAGGAGAAAGAGAGATGTATGAAGAGGATGAGGTGGAAAGAGTGGGTGTGAGAGGACATGGGGTGAGAATGAAGAGCCGATGAGACTAACAGCTTTGAATACCAAATAATACATGAAATACAAGCACATATGCTAGCCTTCATTACATAACGACACACAAAACCCAGACCTACACCGTCAGTAATTTTATTGAATTATGTGACTTCTACTGATAACCAAAGAAGAGTTGAACATACCGTGGACGTGTTCTGCTAAATGTAGTACAATGACCAAGCAACAAATGCTGTAATTTGATTAATCTGTTTTTGAATTTATGCTATTGTTGCCAACTGGAAGGCTTCAAAAACAATCAAAAGCACAAATATGCAGGACTTGTTGTACTGGAGGTAAAATATGACTTATCATTGACACAATACTACAGTGATGCAAGCTTTAAATTACTCAGTAAAAGCTTTTCATTGTGTGTGTGGTACACTCTAAGTGATCAAGCGATTACTGCAGGTCATTTTTGACTTGAAGTGGATTACAGTTTATAACACTGTGCGACTTAGGTATTCTTCACTTTGTAAACACACACGAGTTGACAGATAAGATGGATTAAGGCTGGGCTTGCCATCAAGGACTTAGAGCTTTTTTATTAATGGAATAAGTAAGCCCTCTAACTGAAACGACAATATCTGTGTATTGTCCTTGTCCTGTTACCTGTTACACAAAAACAATTAGGTCTATGTGCAAAAATTTTAAAAAATCTAAATTAGGTAGGTTAGTTTAAAGGAAAGATTGTGGTCCATTGACAGGGTTACAGTGATAAACATACATATACAGTTGTGTAAAAAAAATGTTTTTTACAGGACAGAGTCCACCCTTATTGCTTTTATAGGAATCAAGAGGAAAAGTAGCAGCCAGGTGCTTCTATTCAAATGTATTTTATTAAATCATCAACCAGTGAAAGCACCTCTATAAAAGCAGAGGTTTTGGCTGTTTGCTGGTCTGGAGCATTCATCTCTATGCTACCACAATGCAGTGGATCTCAGACTTTACAAGCCTCAGTTAGCTTGCTAAATTTTAAAGTTCATGATAGTAAAATGAGGAAAAAGATTGAAAAAGTATAGCTTGTTTGCAAAAGTCTCCTCTCTCTACAAAGAACATGACAGCAAAAAGTTGCATTTGAACAAACTACAAGAATTTTCAAACAATGTCCTTTGGACAGACAAGGCTAAAGTGGAGACAGCTGGCCACAGTGCACACCACCACATTTGGTTAAAACCTAACACAGCATATCAACGCAAACACCTCATAGCAACTGTCAAGCATAGCAGTGGAGGAGTGATGATTTAGACTTGTTTTACAGCCACAAGACCTGAACACCTTACCTTGAGTCAACCATGATCTCCTCTGCATACTAAACTATTATAGAGTCAAATGTGGGGCCATCTGCCCAGCAGCTAAAGCTTGCAAAAATTCAGTCATGCAACAGGAAAATTATCCTGAGTACACCAACAAATCTAAAATAGAACAGCTGAAAAATAAAACAATCATGGTGTTGCAGTGGTCCCAAGTCCAGAACACACCCTGATTTAAACACTGTGGTAGGACCTTAAGAGAGCTGCTCATGAACAAATGCCCACAAATCTCAATGAGCTGAAGTAACACTGTAAAGAAAAGTGGGCCAAAAGTTATTTCTGCTAAAGGCAGTTCTATATACTAAATCATATATTTACTTTTCACAACTGCATAAAATCCTGTGAAAACTTTCTTTTTTGACATAACTGTAATATATGCACCACTAAAGGCCTCTGTCACTTGAATGTGAAACTGACATCATTTTGGAGAATTTATTGAAATGACTGATGTTGTCTTACATAATCGAGTACATAATATAAAGCTGTGCTTGCTCAAAAGACCTATGAGGTTGTTTACGAGAGGACAGTCAAGCAATGGTCAGATATTGCTTAAAAACGAGAAGCTGTTTGCTCACTGCTCTCTGCAATACATAATTTATTAGTATCACTGTTTAACAAATTTTCATTAATTTGCTAATCTAAACATTCATAATAGAAATCACAGTCCCTCATATTGGTGGTTTGAAATAATTTTTTGTTGGATTCATCTGCAGGATTCTGTACAGGACAGTAGATTCTGTAGTACTGGCAGACTAAGGGGGACAAAACTGTGTTGAGTGCAGTAAAGAAAGGATTAGCTTTCGATTGGCTTTGTTGAAGCCAATCTTGATTGATTAAAAAAAAGAAAAGAAAAAAAACCCTTCTGGATGTTGATATTAATACTTTAGCTAAGAGTGTCCCTAATATACACATCAGGCTAGATTATAGCTTCAAGGGCCATGCAGATAACCATTCCAAATTAAGGATGGATTTATTCTGTGACAAAATGACTAAACTGTGTAGCTACATTTACACATCATGACATAAATGCTCTTTTATCCCAGGAGCCATGACTTTGCATCAATGATGAAACAAGTTTTGCAGTTTTTAGTTTTCTATTCTTTGTCTTTTTTTACCAAAAGTACAAAACAGTGCAGTGTACAATGCTGTTATGATGTAGCTGGCAATGAAAGCCAAAAAGTCAACCATTATATCTGAGGGAGAAAGTATTCGCTATGTGTGTTTGTGTGTAGTTAGTAGCCAGAACATAAAAAGACAACAAGAGCCTGTGTGTGTGGCTGTATGCTGGCACTTCTTTGTGTGTTTTTGAGGGCAACAGAACCAGGGGAGCTAAACAAAACATACACATATTTTGACAACAAAGACATTTAGCAATAATTATAGCTAAGACCACACACAAAAAACTCAATGACACATACTTGAATATCACTTGTTTTGTCTTTCCTTCTCTCTCTCCCGCTTTCTGTCAAACTCCAATTTAAATGTGCTTTGATGGTATGACAGGAAAATTACCATTATGGTTACAGAGGTTGTTTACATTCATCTGCAAAGAGTACATGAAAGAAAATGATAATGTCAAATTGATGATGGCGTAGGTGGATGATATTTAAGAGAAATGGGCTCTGTCATTAAGTGACAGCCTATGAAGTCACAAACTTAGATGGACAGCAAACAATAAGGAAGCTAATAGGGAGTGAGTGAAGGAAATAGAAGAGAGAGAGAAAGATCAGAAAAGGACAGATGTCAGATGAGGTAGACAAAGTGAGAGATGTGAATGGAGGCTGGCACAAAAGGACAAAGTCAAATCAGGGAGCAGAAAGAAAGATGGAGGAAGAGACAAAAAAAAGAGGTCTGGGATAACTGCTCTCCTGTCAGCTTGTGCCCCTGTTGCTAGGTTACCATCCTTAGATGAATGGGTTAAAGCATCTCAGGAGCAACAGTGACATAGTTAGCTGGTCTCCATCAGCACAAAAATGGAGCAACTATGAAACTTGTGTGTAACCCTATTTTGATTTAGACTTTGCAAATGAAGCTGTGCACACAAACAAACTCACACCAAGAAGATAAACACAGGCAGAAAGTCCAAACTTGGAGAGAGAAACCACTGTGCTAAGTCTGGAAATGTATGCGTTCAGATTTTTTTCACTGCCAGAGATGCCCCCAGGGTAAACACACCATAAAGCACCAGAAAAACACTATAACTCACCATAAACATGCTATAAACAGCTTTTATCACAGTCTTAACAATGGTCCCATGGAATAAACTTTTAATCAATATCATGAAACTTTAAATATCTTTTTTCAATTTGTGATTGAATCTTTTCTTGCAAAACAGCTTCTAGGAATGTACTTTGTGGTTAGTTTTTGTAAAAATCCACCGCTAAACTCTGATCCACTACAGATGCCTGTGCAAGAGGGACACCCACTTTTTCATACCTTTTGAAAAAAATTTCACTTCAGGCAGTAACATATTCACTAGGGGAAATAGATGTGTGTACATTGTGCACTGATGCCAAACATTCTATATGGACATAAGCATTGGGCCACATCTCTTAATGAATAAATTTAGATATTTAATTCAGTCCCAATGCCACAGGTACATAAAATCAAGCACGCAGACATGCAGTCTGCTTTACAAACATTTTAGAAAGAATGGGTCATTATACAGAATTTACTTTATTGGAGTGTGATGCAACCATTGCAACAAGTCAGTTCATGAAATTTCTGCCCTCCTACATATTCCACAATCATAGTATAATTGCTAATTGCAAACCACAGCAACTCAGCCATAAAATGGTAAACCACGTAAAGTAACAGAGTAGGATTGCCAAGTGCTGAGGCGTATAGTGTCGAAGTCACTAACGCTGACTCAATACCTGCAGAGTTCCAAACCTCCTCTGACATTAACATTAGAATAAGAAAAAAAAACTGCTGAAACTTTATGGTATGGGTTTCCATGGCCAAGCAGCTGCAGACAACCCCTACATCACCAAGTACAATGCCAAGCATCAGATGGAGTGGTGTAAAGCACACTGTCACTGGGCTCTGGAGCAGTGGAAACATATGCTGTGGAGTGACGAAAGACACTTCTCTATCTGTAGTAGTCTGATGGACCGGTCTGGGTTTGGTGATTGCCTGGAGAACGTTACCTGCCTCGCTGCACTTTGCTAACTGTAAAGTTTGATGGAAGAGGGATAATGCCATGTGATTGTTTTTCCAGGGTTAACCTGAAACTTTAGCTCTAGTGAAGGGAAATCTTAATGCTTCAGCTTAACAAGACATTTTGGACAATTCTATGCTTTCACCATTGTGGGAACAGTTTGGGGAAGGCCCATAAAGGCATGGTTGGATGAAACTTATGTATAAGAATTTAACTGGCTTGCACAGACTCCTGACCTTAACCCCTCTGAACACCCTTAGAACAGAGATTGCAAGTCAGGACCTCACATCCAACATCAGTGTCTGACCTCACAAATGCTCAAACACACACACACACACACACACACACACACACACACACACACACACACACACTCCAAAATCTTACATTCATTCCTTGTTTTATTTTGTAATTCTAGTTTGCTTTGCACCCCTGTCAGCTTTACTTCCCTGTTTCCTTTGTTTTTGTTGTTTTCCAGACACCTGCCTTCAATTAGCCCATCACTCTCTCCTTTGTATATCTACTGCCTGTGTAGCTCTTTCTGTTTGCCAGACACTGCTTTATCCTTCCCAATCATGCTTTTTTGCATTTTGAACAGTTTCTTTTGGACTCTGCCTTTTGCATGCCCCTTTGGTATTTTGTTTGCTTGTGTATGACCCCTACATTTTGTATTAAACCACAGAATTTTGGACTTTATTCTCCGTTTTGCCTAATGCCTGCATCTGAGTCTTTTTCTGGTCCTGAGTCAACAACCTTATGTCCTGGAAATTATATCATACTTTTCTCAGTTTGCAAAAAATTCATCATACAATTGTATCCCTTTTCAAAGACTGCTTTCAAACCCACAATAGCAGCACAGCAGCTTCTCTCCTCCAGCAGTTAGTAATCCAGGTGGGCCATCACACCTACACACCATGACTCACATTTTAGACATTTAGCTCATCTCATCATCATCATCACCAATTTGCCCTGAATGCAACAGATCGAGTTCAATTCGTAGATCACCTACGCTACAGTCAAGCAACAATGAGGGATGCAAAGGTGCTGTGACAGTGATCATGCAGACGAGAAGTGTTGGGATAGTTAGTACTTTAAAATGATGAGCCAATGGGGGCTTTGATTTTTGTGGTGACAGTAAATTGGGTGGAAAGAGTTAGGTGGTTACAGCAAGAAATGGTTATTTCATCAAAGACATGTAAAATCATGCTGTGGGTCTGAAAGGTAACACAAAGATTATTTCAAGGTTATGCTGCAGCATCAGTTCAACACAACGATAATCCATTTGCTTTTTCTTAAAGCTCTTGAACTACATGAAGAAGAGGCTCATCAGTACTTTGATCAAGTATATTCCAGCACATGCCAAGGATGTGCGATCCATTAACAAAGGCCCTGAAAGGCTCCCCTTACGAATATCTCAGTGCTAGTGAACACAGAACAACCTGGAGAGGTCCCATGTCTATGTTTCAGTGGATCAGAGCGGTTCTGGTGACACGAGAAAGATCTACATAATATTAAGCAGATGGCTTTTAATGGTGTGGCTGATTGTTGAATAATATTCACCATTTTAATTTAGCATATTATCAGCTAACATATGCTATTTAGCACAAAATACACAATACAGATGATGCTGATGAGCTCATTAGTTTTTTCTGGCATTTACTCATAAACTAATGACAAAAAATATTACACCAGATGGTGAAAAAAACTGATTGGATTCCTTAATGTATTACAAGTCATCCTCAGGTAAATGTGAATGTGTGTGTCAAATGTAATAGTTTAACTGTTTTACTCAAAACCACAACCTTATGGTCACACTAAAGGAAAAATTACCAGACTACAAAGGTCACAAGGAGCCATCCTTGAAGACCATGAAGTAAAACATGTTATCATAATTAATTCAGTGGCTGTTTAGCTATTTCAGTTGGAACCAAAGCTGGACACACAGTACTGACACTGCCATCTGAGACACACCTCTTTTCACCTACCTCCATATATATGTGTATATGAACACACAATGGAGTTTTCAACTACTTGCAGTTAGCGTTCACATTCACCAGAATCCACCTTGTCTTTGTGTGACAGAAATTAATGTATTTAGTTTAACAAATTATCATTATTACTAACTATATGGTATGAGAGGGTGGTACTAAGGACAGTGGCAGCAAAGTGAAAAAAAAATCATATCTTAATCACACTTAATGTTGCCTTGTCGCCCGCTAGAGTAGCTTGTGTAGGCCCCTGATCTATCAGCCATGGATTTTAGGCGAGCAGCTATTGACAGAGCTGAGTAAAGCAGACAGTACTCTGGCACCAACACAGATTTATGATGAGTTTTAACCTATTACTGTGTTGCAACTATGAAACATGGCAGTTAGCTTAATTAGCTGACATTTACAATTAAAAAATATTAGAAAACCAGAGGTAATCACTGATTTTCCATCACAATTCACAGGTATTCTAATGTGTAAAGTACACAAAGAAAGTGATTAGTTGTCTGCACAAACTTATGAGAATTAAAATCCAAAGAGTAGCCAAGGATGCTCACAAGCAGTCACATTCAGGACAATGGCCCTAGTTGCTGACCAGCCCTAACCTAGACATTATTATACCATAAATAAACCTAATGACTTAATTTCTGCACAGATGGCACAGTAGATCATGAAAATACCCCTTGTATCAACATTACAATCCAGATCAATACTCCTCAGGTGTACCCCTTCTTGCGGAAAAGGAAAAATACCTGTAAGTGATATGACCTTTACATTGACCTTAAGCACAATTTGGGTGAAAACCCACTGACCATTGTGTGCAAGTTTGAATAAATTATGACCAGACCTCTAGAATGATTAGTGATTCTCATGACAATTGAAAAGTTACTGTGAAATGACATGAGCTAAAAATATTCATAAGAGCCAACTCTGGTTAGGGTAAGGTAAATTTATACCACAGTCGAGTAGTTTTTCTAGGAAATGCTTGAAATCATAATGCATTTTCAAAATATTTCTTCCCTACTCAGCATGACATTTCAGTTCTATGCAGAGCCTAAAGGAAGGACCCCAACATGAGATTTAAGGAGCATGACACAATGTTTATAGCTAATGACACAGATTCAGCTCTTGACTTTTTGGATACGATTTTAACGAAAGACATGATGCAGTTGTGAGGATAACTTACCTTTAAACAGGTTAAGAAATCATTTATATTCCAATTTTCAATCAATTTTGAAATAGGATGTTTGGAAGACCCAGCAAATTGCTTGTGTGTTAGACCTGAAATATTACGTATAATTTTTCTGTTTTTAGCAAACATTTCCAACTGAAATAACTACTGACAGCTTTACTCAAGCTGAACAAAATTTGGCTCAAAAGTGCAAACTGAGACCCAAAAAATTCTACCAAGTGACCATCTTCAGCTGTTCCAAGTGATCTTTAACACATTTCAGCAGTCACACTGCAATTTCTCCATAAATTGCTCGACTGAGTTTATTTTGTAAATCTGATGAGGAAGGATCTAAATATGGGCACTGTGTAGCTGTCGTCCATCCCCTTTTTGTTTAGGATGTCAAACAAACTTGACCCACATGGTTTGTCTGATCTACCCCGATGTCTCCAAGGTGTCACCGTGGCAACGGGTGTAGTATTGCGGCAAATGTCAGCAGCAAGGACAACCAAGCCCTGAAGGAGATTGTCTGTCAATCTGTAACTGAAAGTGAGTACAAGCACGCACACACACACACACAAATAAACACACTCTTAGTGATAGGAGTCTTCAGATGTGTGAAAGTAGATCACAGCAGAAGGAGCTGGTCCTCAGTGACAAGTAAAATTAGACTTTGTCTCACACACACACACACACACACACACACACACCTGTGGAATAACAAGCACACTCACAGAGATGCATCAGATAGCCACATCTGATGGGCTGAAAAGAAGGAGCAGTGAGAACTCTTGTTTTAAGCTCTCACTTGTTCTTTACAAAAACTGAACAAGACATGCAGTACACACATATGCTGACATTAGACACAGGCTCAAATATGTTCACATATTGATAGATGCGCGTGCACACACTCACACACACACAAACAACAGCTTTTTAACGTGCTTGACTTTAAACTGAGAAGAGGAAGTTATGGGAGGAAACACAGAGGGTGTTATAGTGAAATGTAAGGGTGAAAAACTTAGAACAAATATAGCCTTACAGTCTTAGTTACCAAACAGTAAGTAAAAAGCGAAACTAAAAATTTTAAACAAGAACTTAAACCTGTTCACAAATCCCATTCCTTTACATCGGTGGATTTCCTCCCTGCACCACTGTATTAAAGAAAACGTTTAAATGGCACTGTTGTTCAAGGATTCATAATATAATATATTTACATTTAGATTTATTCTGTGCACACATTTTTCAATTCGGGGAGTCGAACAAATGCAGTAGTAGAATAAAATTCAACATAAAACAGCATCACCTCCACTAGTAATAAGCAGAGTGAGACTTCCCACCTAAAACATATGATTCATACTATGTTGCAGTGTGCCATGGGCTTAAGCTGTTAAGGAAGTAAGCTTGTTTTGTCTGAGAAGTACAGGGGAATGATGGAGAAATCAATACACTATAATGCTGCAATATGTTTGGCCCTATCAATAAGTCGACTGTGGTTCAGAGCTATACCCACTACAGCATGGCAAAAGAGGCTGCAGAATAGTGTTACATAACATGATCCTTGAAACTATATACATCTTCATTCTCTGATCAGTTCAATCTGTTATCATGGTAAACATCTGTGCCTTCACTTTTGAACCATACCTTTATTCTGGTGATTTCCAGTGTTCTCCTGTCACAATCCCACACATTCAGCCCTCTCTCTTCTTCCACCTGCTTTTTCACCCCCACCCCCTACGCATCCACGCATCTATCCTTCCATCCATCCATCCATCCATCCCATTTGGCGGTACTCTCAGTGGAACACTTTTGCTATTTATAAAAGCATCAAAGCTCACAGCTTCCAGCACACAGCCACTTGAGAGAAAGAGGGGGAGATAGAGAGAAAGGTGGGGAGAGGTAGGGGGGTTAGAGCTGGAGGAATGGTGGAAGGAGGAAGGAGGGACTGATATTCACAAGGAGATATGGTGATATAGAAACATAAGTAAGGGAAAAAGAAAATAATGCACAAGATAAGGGTTAAAAAGGAGAGACAAGAAGGTGAAAAGAAAATGTTGGAGACTAAAGAGCTTAAAGACGGAGAAATACAGAAGCTCGATGCTTTTAACCATTTCCTTTCAGTACCGGATTTTGAAGATAGACCTGACCATCAGTTTTGCGTGTGTGCTTGCTTAACGTGTTCATGCATGAAAACACGTTTTTTTCTGTGTTTGTGTGTATTTACGTATGTGTGCATGTGTGTTTGTGTGTGTAGGAGGCAGGTTGTGGATCCTGAGACCTCCCACCCACACAGGTTGGAGCTGCAGAAGCACCTGAGCTACATTCGCCACAGCCAACAGACACTGGTGTTTGCAAATATTCACTAAGTCATTTGAACCTGAACAGACTCATGAAAAGCCAGAAGACGTATTATGTGATTCCAGAAGAACTGTGGGCACCGTGCCCAACAACAGCTTTATGGTAGATGGTGAAAGCCAGAGACACTCGGTTAAACCCTCACACAAAAGACGGCATGAGTCAAAGGAACGCTTGAAGCTCTTGAATGGTGCTTTTTATATACATTTTTCCTTTTGAAGAGTGCTAATAGCTGCAGCAAACAACACCTTTATGGGCTTGTTTTAAGTGCAATCTACACTCTGTGCCTACACCATTTTATCTTCCCTCTCTATCGCCTCTTTCTACCTCTTCTTCCCTGTCCATTATCTTCTCTGCCTGGTGAAAAATATCTCCCACCATCTATCTGCTAGAGTGTCATTCCAGCATGCCTTTTTTTCTCATTTTCAACCATTTGCCTGGTTTAATTTATTCCACTTTTAGAATAGATTTAGTGAGCAGAAAAAGACCATTTTAGTTCTGTCCAGTTCTCTTGTTAAGAACAAATTATTTTAAATTAAACCCACAAAAGTGCACCTCTGTTTGTCTTACCAATATCATCAGAGACAGCATGGTATATATATATATGGTATTAGTATATACATAAAGGCGTTAAACTACAAAATGATTACTTACAGGATGCTAAATATAAAAATAGGTTAAATAAATTATGCAGTATTTGGCATGCATCTCCTCTATTTCTGTAATCATTTATCCTTCCTCTATTTTTACAAATTCCTCTTTTTAAGCTCTGCTTTGTCTTACTTCCATGTATTCACTTGAGCATGGTACACCCGCCATATGTTTCATTATATTACAAAAACCGCAAGGTAAAAAATCCAGTATATCTTTGCAAATCAAGGTAAAGATATTGTTTATCTTCTCTATTTTTGCTTTGTCCTGCACTTGATATGAGCTACTTTGAAGAAATAATCCTCCTCTCCTTCCTGCACCCTTCCCATTGTCTATCCCTCTTCCCTCTATGAATCCTACCCCTACTTCTCATCATTTGCATTGCTTCTGCCTCCACCCTTCTCATCTCATCAAACTCCATCACCCTTTCATGCATCTCTTCTGTTCTCTATCTAATTCTGTGTCTTTCCATCCTTATTCCCCTATCTCCAATGTTTACCACACTTCCTGCCACTCAGTGTCCCCTCCATTCCTCTCAAGCTCTCTGAAGGGATAATTTGCCCATTAAGTCTGTGAGGAGACAGTGGAGGACACTCAACAGCCTTTACAAACTGAAACCCTACTCATCATTAACATGATCATTTAGGAACACGTGTAGAAACACACAGACAAAACCAATCACGTGGAAGCATTAGAGTAGACACAGTTTTGCACAAGCAGCCATTAAGGAAATAAGTGCTCACCAGCTTAATAAATGGAACATGAGGCACGTGCATGCACACACACTCCCATCTCAAAGAAGTAAATGTGAAATATGCTCAACACACATACTTCTTAGAAACACCACATTACATAATACAAGCTGCTACTGCCCTTTGAGTCCTACACTCTTTGTAGTGTATGGAAAACAAAACAGCAGAATCCCACTGAGGCATTACAGTTTATTGTTTACAGCAGCAACAACAGTACTAAGGTAGTCAGCTGCTCCAGCCCGCAATACTTGACACAGAGGTGCACAAAATGCAAAACTCTCATGGCACACATTCGCAATAGTAACCCTCCAAACTACAATTTCAGTAGATAAGTTTGCCTTAATATACCTCAAAACAAACAAACAAAAAAAAACAAGCCAACCCAAAGATGCAGAGCAGCACATAGAAAAGTTCATGTCACACTTTCATTTTTAGTTTCAAATAAGGCAAAAACAACTCTTGATTTTAGTAATATTTGCTGCCTAAAACTCCCCTCATGTCCCAACTACATGCTGTTGGTTTTTTGGAGAATTGCAGACGAGCATGTCTGCTAGGGTTGCATTCCCCTCTGAACTGGCTCTGCAAGGGCCTGTAGTTTTTAGTATCTAAACCATTTTGGGTTTACCTGATTAACCTTTGATAAAGGCTTAATATAAGTGAAAGATGGAATAATTCCCTGCTCAGTTTTTTCCAGCTTGAAATTCCAAAGCCATTTCATTCTTAGTTATATCATTAGCCCCGATTCTTTTATTGGAAGCCCAAGCACAAAACCGGAGGACTCTTCCATTCATATAAAACAATTTATTGCGGTCACAGGTAAAGTATAGCAGCGCTGGACTCAAATGACAAAGCCCCACAGGAACCCAGCCAGAATGAGCCCAGATCACAGGAAACAATTCACATTTATCTTCTTGGGCTGGGCCTTGCCCCATACAGAGGTTAACTTACACGCGACTGTTTGTAATTGGCCACCTATTATTGACGTGGACAGGCCAAGCACTGTCCATGTCTTGTTCTTGGAATGTGATAAACAATGTGTCTGAGTGTTGATTCCAGGCGTGTATCTAACACAACGGAAATAGTAAAGATAAAATATACCCTGTCCCCCAGCACCAGTTATGTTATCTATAGTTTTGGAACAGACAAGGTCATAACTTTGTGAAAAATAGGAGCAAAAACATAGATTTTGTACTCTGAGAATATACATGATGTCCAAAACAAGGTCGATTATGATGACACAGAGTAGAGTTCAGTGTGAGAAACTCAGAATAATTATGGGTGATGTCCAAATACAAGATCAATTCTAACAATACAGTGAGATAATCCTAAACCAGAACTAACGAATTTTTAAAATCATTTTCTCTACTTCTAATTTTGACTTTTTTTAAAACCCTATCTTTCCCTGTCACATATCACTTGCTTTGGCCATGGTTGTGTTGCATTTTCTGTGTAAGAAGTTTTTACCCTCCTCACATTTTTCTAATATAGAGAATATAAAGACTGTTATAGACTATATAAAATATAACCCCCTGATGCCAATGGGCTATCCATATCATTGATTGGTCTAATGCTGCAAACATGCATATCCCAAGGCTAGTATGAAGGGATGTCACCAGAACCAATATTCTGAAAATGTGACAGGAAATTTCTTTTTCTAGTACTGGAAGTACTGGATGTAGCTTAAATACCAAGGTTGCAATTCTTCTGGAACTCATGGGTGTAGCATATGCCTACAAGTGTTCTACTCTATCTTAACATGCTGAAAAGAAAAATGACAGCCACAGAAAAAACTACAAATGTCACAGCAAAAACTACATGTAAAAGATGGCAACTACTGGAGCTGCTGAGATAGCAATGTTCGACTAGGAGCTGGGTGTCGAAGTACTTTGCATATGAGGCAGATGACCAAGGAGTGACAGTTGATTCACAGAAGGCAATATGCTAACAATGCTATCGTACTTTTCAGACCAAGGATGGAGATACTTCAACTTTAGCGAAGCACATAAAAGAGACTGGCTTCCAAATCTGGTCAAAGAATTTAAGGTTTCATTTTATATTCACAACAGCCAAAGTATTATCTTTCTTAGGATATCTTGGAATATACATTACCATCTTTTTTGAGATAGCTGGCATAGCTGCTGTGAAAAAAAATCTTTGCAATGGCCATAGCGTTGCATAAATGCTTTAGTTAATGTAATGTAACTAACAATATACCTCAGAGTAACAACACTGATATGTTGGCATTTTTTCAAAAACTTTAAACTTTTGAAGAAAAAGTTCAAAAAGACAGTGTTATTGAATTTGGTATCGAGAATCATGGATTTTTACTGGTTTTGGTACTGACTACTAAATTCTACTAAAATCTGGTATTGTGGCATCCCTACTAGTATGGGAAACCCTGGCTTAACTTATCAAGTTCATCACCCATGTCAGTGTAAGTGAGGCCAGACCCCTGAAATTGCACTGACACAGCATTCACAACCATTGCTACTCTCAGTGTAAGCTAAAATGCAAACCTTATTGAGGAGACGCAAATGTTTCTGGAAGTAATGCAAATGTTATTACATTGTCATTCAAACGTAGTTCACAAAAAACAAACAAAAAAGAAAATCTGTGATTATCTTTAGGGCGATTGTAGTCATATTACACATACAGGTGGAGAACAGAGCAGCAGTTTATGTTGTTAACTGTACTCACAGCAATAGTTTTTGATGGTGTCTTCTGACAGATGAAAGTTAAATGACTAAAAAACACTTAATCATATCTTTGCTAACATAGACAGAAGACATGCATTACACTGACGGTATATCTGAACATCTGATAATGTCTGAAAGTACACCACATCCTTCGTGATGATACATAATATCACAAGCTGCTGCTAATTAGCTATGCTGTTCTGTAAACCCGTTCACCAGCTCTGTTCTCATTCTTTGAAGAACATCTTACTTAACCTATAATTATTTGCTTTGCAGCTCTATAGGCTAATAACAGCAATAAACTATTTTAATTTGGCATTTTATTAAATCAACCCCCTATATCATTTGGAGTGGAAAATTCAAAGGTCAAAACATCTGTGATGCAAAAATCATTAGGTGAGAAAGAAGTTACGAAAGAAGGGGAGCAGAAAAAAATCATAGTGCTCAGTCCAACATGAATATTGAGACAAGATATTTTTAGGTGTTCATGCTTATCTTGAATCCCTGTGAACCATGTAGACAATAACGCAACTAATTGTCCACTGAGGTATCACAAGATACAGAGGACCTTCATACATGCAGCCTGTGATGACTGATTTTCATATGGCACATAGGCCATAAATACTAGAGGTAGGAATCACCAGAGACCCCATGATATGATATTATCATTACGCTTAACTCAAGATATGACATTATAGTTATTTTAAACATTTTGCAATATGCTGAGAGTTGCAGTAACATCTGTTGCAATTTATTCCATTTTCTCCATCACCCTTTTTTCATATGCAAATTATGTCACCAAAATAAATAATAAGATAAAGTTCTCAGACTGTTTCTCTTACATCAGTCATTTTTTTTGCTGCAAAATGGGACTGTCACACAGACAGACTGACCAGCACCGTCATTAAACCCAGTAATAAATTACAAACTGATTGCATTACCGTCTAGTCCAGCTTAACTGATTGCAAACATGTGTGGTGTACTCTACATGTATTTTGAACAGTGCAGGTTGTACAACAAAAGTTATGCAGCCCCTTCAGTAACTAAAGAATTTGAAAATAGACGTAGTCTAGAAACGTGAACTGACAAAGTGATTGGTTTTATTATTTCAATACTAAATGATTCAATTTGCATGTTCAATTTATATAATAAGATATCAATATTTGGTGTCCCAGAATCAATACAATATTGCCATGTAAAATACTGCAATACTGTGCTATTTCAATTTTTCCCCCATCCCTAATAAACACATTTCCTCTCTCTACAATAATGAGTATAATTCCTCTTTCTTTAGCAAACTCAATTCACTGAAAAAATGCGCACCCTCCTGACTATTTATAATATTCTGGAATGTATACTGAGCTTCATTCACACGCACACTCATCATTTAGTTCTCTGAGAGCTCTGTATATGTCTGTCAAATAAAACCCAACCACATAAAACCAAGAAACTACCTAAACACCGACTCTTAGCTCCCTTATATGCCTTTGTGTGTGCATATGTGTGTATGTGACCTTTCTCATCAAACTTTAAGGAAGTGATACCCTGTTCCAGATGAACAAATGGACCAGAGAGCAAGTGAGAACACACACATACACTTAATGAAAAGGGAAAACTGTTGATCATTTCTAAATCACTCACTCACAACTACACACGTTATTTCGTGTACAGACTGGAGTGAGATGTACAGACAGAAAATGATACAAAAATTTTCCTTTTAATCATCCATTTATCCACTAATCTTCTCTGAGCTTTGGTACAAGAATAAATAGGTGTTTCCATCACACACCTACCATACACCCCTTCCTCTTCAGAGGCATTCACAGGCCCCTACAGTGCAACATTTCTTCCAACATGAAGCACGAATATTATTGACCCATTACATACAGACATGGGCCAATTACCAGATAACCTGCTGCTATGTTAAAACACACCTCTTCCATCCCACAGCATATAGAGGGCTGCGTCTGAATGTTTCACTGTTGCTAGGAGACGTGAAAATCCTTGAGCATTCAGTTGGCAGTTAATACAGTGGAAAAAACATAGACTTCAAACAAATTGAAAAATATAAATGCCAAAAGCACCTCCACATTTTTGTCAAGTTCCTGTGGTAGCTTATATCGTTTCCTGAGGCAAAGGCTGCCATCATGTACTGTACTGTACACTATGGACAAACCATAGAAAAGGGACAGATTGGCAGAGGGATGAGAGAGTAAAGAAAATCAAATAATGACAAATGATCTACTTATTTCTGATACACACACAAAATAAAAATAAAATTTCCCAAAACAAAAGAATTCCCTTTCTGGTGTGAGTTTGCAGGAATAATTGGCAGAATATATTTCTTGATTCTTGATCACTGTTCTGTTGTCCATAACTATATGTACACCTACACAATATGTACACCTACTCCATGAATTAATCAGAAAAGTCCTGCTTCCAATTACAAACGTCCAGCCTGTATTGTTACCAAAATATTTTTTTCCACTGATATTTACAAAAGAGATTAAACTTGAATGTTAGGTTACTTTATTTAAAAGAGAATATTTTATTATGCATATACTCTAAAATGTCCAAAACACTTTTATCCATTCTTTCTATTCATAAGAATTTAGTTTCACTCCCAGAAGTTCAAGGTGCTGTTCTTTGTTCTCACAAAATGAAAGACACTAGGACTTTAGGCTGCTGTGCTTTGAATTAATTGCACACCAGGGAGGTTAGCTGGCCTGTTGAGCTCGTTTTTAGCGGACAATTAAGCTTTGTAGATGGTACAAAGCCTGAAACACTGTAATAGATTAACACACAATACAATGTCCTGCTTTTCAATGAAATATTGTTGTTTGAGTTAGATTTTCTACTATTCTTTTCTTCACAAATAGAAGCATGACACCTCACATTCTGGAAAGGAAGAAATGAAAATCAGAGATGAAAATGCATGTCAAGACAGCAGGTGAGACCAGAGAAACAGAAAAAGGGAAAGGTAAGGGCAAAGTTGAAAAAACAGAGGAGAAGAGAAAGCAGAGACAACAAAGTTTTCATTCAGTGTGGATTGCTGCCAACTGTGCGTGTGAATTTGTCCTACCTTGACACTGAAATCCCTGCTTGCCAAAACCCCTGTGAAGAGAACATGCCTAAGTTAAAAAGCATATATATAAACACGTGCACATGTGCAGATTAACATACATGCACACAGAAAAAGCATGAAAAAACTGATTCTATTCTGAAACTGTTTCGCTTAACCTCAAGACATTTGCATAGAGGCAAAACATTTTAAATCTGTGTGCCAGTTCTACTTATCACTAAAGCTTTCTGTCCAAAGTAGCACCAGCATAACACACACACACACAACACACACACAGTGAGCTATCCAATCAGAGACGGCATTTGATTATTGTATGAACAGTGTACTGTGCAGTTAATGTGGTCACACACTGACACGCACACATTCTGTTCTGTAGGGAAGGGCTGCACCTGTCCCAGGGAAAAATGGTCAGCCACACCTAGTCAGTGGTATGGGGAATGCTGGGATGTCTACAGGTGCACACGCACATGCATGAACACACACAGCCATCCCAGCTCATTTTCATATTGTGACTACAAATAGATAATCTCTCAGGGTGTGAAATCACTGTGCCCTCATTGTTCTTTCATTATGCTTATTGACCTAGATAGATAGATAGATAGATAGATAGATAGATAGATAGATAGATAGATCATCATAATGGTCTAGGTCATACTACTTGGCCATTCAGGAGTTAAAAAAGCTTGTCACAGGACTTAAATAACAGCCATTTGGGGAATAGTGCACAGTGCAGATAATAATAAAGGGGATAAATTAGGCCAAACTAGAGCTCAAAAATCCTTTTATAGCCCAGGCTGTATCACAGTCTAGTAAACCCTGGTGGGCTGCAAGGTGACATGTCTGCACAGGTGACTGACAGAAGAAACTGAAGGAGGAAGAGAAGGAGCAGGAGGAGGAGGTGGAAGGCTGGAGTTGTGTCAGCGGCAACACTTTTTTTGTTACCACTCAGGTTATCCCTGCTGGCAACACTTCATTGCTTCGCACTGCTTATTTTTTCAGCTTTATTTTCTCAGCCTTTCTCACTTCCTCTGCCTACTTAATAGCATCAAAGAGTGGTCTGCAGCTATTTCTTTTTTTTTTGTGCTGCCCACATATTTCTCTGTCTTCCTTTCTGCCCTACCTTGCACATATAGTATCAACAAGCACAAGAATAAGACAGAAATCAATGTTTATTTTGGGAAAAACTAAATCCAGAGGAGCCCTCCCACTACTTACTGCAACTTAATGACAAAAAAGCCTGCAATCTAATCCCTCTCTCTCTCTCTCTCTCTCAACTTTCTTCTTTCTTAATCAATGATGCAGTAAGCTGAACTAAACTTTTGTCCCATCTTTTGTTATATCTTTATAACAGGGCACAGGCTGCACAGTGTCATTTACCCCCTTCTGTAACAACACCAATAAACGCTTTCTATGAACCCCCACCCACCCACCGTCCATCCCACTCCTCACCAGATGAAGTCGGTGCAGTGGCTGCAGAAGGTGGGCTGCTTGAAGAAGCGCGCGATGAATTTGTGGTCCTTCACCTCGTGCACGTTCTTCTGCCGGAGAGCTCCCTGGCGCGCGAAGCCTCGCATGGGCTCGCGGGGTCCGTCCTCCCCATCACTGTTGGCCGCCGCCGAGTCTGCCATTCTGTCTGAGCAGCTGTGTGCGTATTTACTGAGAAAAAAAAAATTAAAACTGAGCAACCTAAGTTGTTTGGTGACAAAAGCGGACGCTGTTTGTGAAGAAGCAAAAGTCGCCCCGTCGTGCGTTGATCCGAGAAGAGGTGATGGGCTCAAACAGTGGTTAGTTTAGGATAGTTTTTTTTTTCTTCTCTGTTTAAATTATCGAGTCCTTTGGTTGAGCAGACGGCTGCGGCTGCACTGCCTTCTCTCCGCTTCCTGCTTTGCTTCTGAACGCTCTCACAGCAGCTGAGAGAGAGAGAGAGAGAGAGCGAGAGAGAAAAGGTTCGTCTTGTTTATTTTTGCCACTCTTAAGATAAACGTTATCTGGGGAGCGTGAACTGTTAAGATCTCCTTTGCGCTTACATTTCCTATAGAAGAAGGCAGTACAAGAACTACAGTGTTGTGTTGCTAAAAGAAAATTGATGAGAAGGGTTGTGTTACAACCCCAGTTCCAAGAAGGTTTAGAGACTGTGGAAAGTATAAATAAAAACTCAGTGCAATAATTTGCAAATCTCATAAACCAATAGTTTGCTCACAAAAGAGCATAGAAAACATATCAGTTGTTCACTATTTCATGAAAAAATTCTAGCTTATCTTGAGTTTGATGGCTTCAACACTGTCTCAAAAAAGTCTGAACAAGGTCAGCACAAGAGGAGGAACATGATGTAACTAATTGATTGGCAACATGGCCAGTAATGTGACTGGGTATAAAAAGAGCACCTTAGAGAGGCAGCGTCTCTCAGAAGTGAAGATGGGCAGAGGTTTAGCTGCATCTGCCGGTTGTGGAGCAGTTTCAGAATAATGTTCCTGCAATCTAAAATTCATTCAGTCATCTTCTTCCTCTTCAGTCCCCGGTAGCGTAGTGGTTTGCGCATTCACCTTACAAGAGAAAGTTCCCTGGTTTGATACCGGGGGGGACAAAAGTCCAAAAATTACCAATGCGGGTTACAATTACAAGAAAGCAGCCGAAAGGTAGTCGTCAGTCTTCTTCCACTTATCCAAGACAGTGTCGCAGGGGTGGTGGAGCCTATCCCAGCAGAAAGGCAGAGTACACCCTGGTTGCCAGTCTGTCACAGAGCAAACACAAAGAGACAGATAATCATTCCCGCTCATGGACAATTTAGAATTGCCAATTAACCTAGCCCCTTTGCGTGTCTTTGGTCTATGGGAAGAAGCCAGAGCTAGCCAGATGTTGGATTTGAACCCTCTTGCTGTGAGGCGACAGTGCTAACCCCCATGCCACTGTGCTGCTGTGCGTGTAAAATTGCAACGACTTTGAATCATCATCTACAGTACATTATATCATCAAAAGATTTCAAGTATCTGGAGGCATCTCTGTGTGCATGAGACATGGCAGCAAAAAATGTCAGTGATCTTCAGGCCCTAAGGTGGCACTACAGTGCAAAGAGGTGTGTTTCTGTCATGGGAATCAATGCATGGGCTCAGGAACGCTTCCAGAAATTACTGCTTGTGAACACAGTTTGATGTGCCGTTCACAAATGCAGGTTTAAGCACTATCATGCAAAGAATACAGAAAGGTTTATTTGTTTATTTATTTTAATGAAAAAAACCCTACCTCTCAAATTTATATCTATTGCCTTCAAAATTTTATATTTATTTAATTAAGCATCTGTAACACAATACAGTTTCCTCCTTGGGATTAATAAAGCATTCTGATTCTGATATGCAATGCTGTACTCTTCTCAAGGTTAAAGCTCATTTAAAATGGACTGTGGCAAAGTAGCAAAGTGTTCTGTGGTCAGGACAATCAAAATTCGAAATTTATTTGGGAAATCATGGATGCCATCCTCCAGACTAAAGAGGAGAGGGAACATCTTATCAGTACTCAGTTCAAAAGCCTGCATTTCTGAATATATGGAAGTACATTTGTGCCTATGGTACCGGCAACTCTCACACCAGGCACCTTATTTTATTCATCTTTATTTAACCAGGAAGGGAACTCTGGAGATGAAGAATCTCTTTTGTGAGAATGTCCTGAGCTGACAGACAGCATTACCCTAGCATGTTTTTCAATGACAGGAGAAACTGGATCTCCTGCAGAAAACCTGTGCAAGCATGTGGGGAGCATGCAAACTCCACACAGAGGGACCTTACCTGTGCTAACTGCTGAGCCATTGTGTTGCCCATATACCATAAATGCTGAAAGGTGCATACAGGTTTTAGAGCAATGCATGCTCCTCTCCAGATGTCTACAGATAATACAACAGCATGGCTTTATAGTAGAAGAGTCCAGGTGCTGGACTGGTCTGCTTGCAGTCACCAATTGAAAACATGCGGTGCACCATGAAAAGCAAAATATGACATAGAAGACCCAGGACTTTTGAGAAACTGGAATCCTATATCAAACAAGAATGGGATGACATATCTCTCCCAAAGGTCCAGCAGCTGGTCTCCTCAGTACCCAGATGTTTATAGACTGTTCTTAAAAGAAGAGGGGAGGCTACATAGTGGTAAACATGGCCCATTCCCAACTTTTTTGAGATATGTGGCTCCCATCAAATTCAAGATAAACTAGTATTTTTCATGAAATAGTAAAATGTCTCACTTTCAGCATTTGATACGTTTTCAATGTTCTTTTGTGAATAAAATATTGGTTTATGAGCTTTGCAAACCATTGCATTGTGTTTTTAGCTATATTTTATACAAAGTCCCAACCTTTTTGAAATTGGGGTTGTAAAATTCTAGTTGTACTTTCATACTGTGATATTGAGCTCTTTGCTACAAAAACAAATAATGCACCACTCATGTTTTAGGACAAATAACAAGACAAACAAAATGAGAAACCTGACTAATAAACTACAGTAACATGACTTCACCATGTCTCCTAATGTGACCAGTAAAGTAATGCATTCCTGAAAATTGTAGTATTTTCCACAGAGAGGTAGGCAAACCCTGTGGCAAAATCTCTGTTGAATATTCATACACTGGCTGGTCAAAAAAAGACCCCTCTCTGGTTTTAACTAAGCACCTTTGAGAGCTTTTATGATGTCCTATTCTAAATTCATCGGCATTAATATGGGGGTGCCCTTGCAGCCGAAATGTATCCACTGTTCAGGGAAGGCTTTCTACAAGATTTTGGAGTGTGCTTGGGGTAATTTTTTACCCATTAATCCAAAAGAGCATTTGTGAGGTCACTAATGTTGGATGAGAGAGCCTGTTCTAGTTTATTCCAAAGGTAGAGGTAAGGACTCTGTGTGGGCCTGTCAAGTTCTTCCACACCAAACTCATCCAACCATGCTTTTATGGACCTTGTTCTGTGCACGGGGGCACAGTCATGCTGGAACAGAACAGGATCTTCCCCAAGCTGTTCCCACAATGTCGGAAGCATAGAATTGTCCAAAATGTACTGGTACGCTGAAGGATTAAGATTTCCCTTCACTTGAACTAAGGGGCCCAGGACAACCCCAGAAAAATAATCACATAGTATTATCCCTCCTCCACCAAAATTTATAGTCAACACAATGCAGTCAGGTAGATAATGTTTTTCTGGCACTCAGCAAACCCAGACTCAGCCACCAGACTGTCAGATAGAGAAACATGATTCTTCACTCTAAAGAACACCCTTCCACTGCTCCCGAGTCCAGTAGTGGCATGCTTTACACAACTACATCCCATACTTTGCATTGTGCTTGGTGATTTTAGGCTTGTCTGCAGCTGCTCAGCCATGGAAACCCATGCCATAAAACTCCAGACACAGTTTTGCCAGAGGAGGTTTGGAGATTTTTTGTTATTGAGTTAGTAGAGTGTTAACAACTTTTAAGCACTATGCACCTCAGCATAGTACTTTTTTCCAAATATGTTTCAGCTTGTAACAGGTTTCTTTAACTCTAACTGATGCAATGAGTAGCTTCCCAATAAGCATGTTTATGACATACTATCCACTGGTCATGCAAAAGATGTTACTCCATGTCAGAAGGGTCAAATTATTGGCCTGTATCAAGAAAGTAAAACTACTAAGAAGATGCTGAACTACTGAAAATGGGTTAAGAACAGTCCAACTTAATAAAACCTGGAAGGAAAGTGTTGAACCATCATTTCTGAACAAGAAATGTGGTCAGAAAAAAATCTTGATCTAGATCAGAGATCACTAAAACATTCTGTGAAATCACAAAAATTCACAGTAGAACTCATGGCTATGTTTAATAGTGAAAGTGAGAGCATTTCCACACACACAGTGTGAAGAGAACTGAAGGGACTGGGACTAAATAGCCGTGTAGCCTTAAAGAAACCACTTGTCAGTGAGGCTAATCGGATTAAAAAAGGCTTCTGTTTGCCAGGGAGCATAAAGATTGGACTCTGGAGCAATGGAGAAAGGTCATGCGGTCTGATGAGTCCAGATTTACCCAGTTCCATAGTGATGGCATATCAGGGTATGAAGAGAGGTGGATGAAGTGATTATGCCTAGTGCCTATTGTACAAGCCTATGGGGGTGGTGTTATGATCTGGGATTGCTTCATTAAATCAGGTCTAGGTTCAGCAACATTATGTGCCCAGAAAATGAGCTTAGCTGACTCACTGAATGTACTGAATGACCAGGTTTTCCCATCAATGGATTTTTTTCTTCCCTAATGGCACAGGCATATTCCAAGATGACAAATGGCAGAATTCATCGGGCTCAGATTATAAAAAAGTGGTTCAGGGAGCATGAGACATCACTTCAAACATGGACTGGCCACCACACAGTCACCTTGCCGGAACAATTTATGCAGCCGTCTGACTCTACTATCGTCAATACAAGATCTTTGGCAAAAAATTAATGCAACTCTGGATGGTAATAACTGTTGTGACATTGGATATGCTTATCAGAATGATGCCACTGTGTGTGTCAGCACAGTTAAAAGTGTCCCAACAAACTATCAGAGTGTGTTACTTTTTTCTTTTTTTTTTCCAGGCAGAAAGTACAACCAGTTTCTCTGATGGTATATATTATTATAATGCTTAACACTGTCTCAAATGTAACTGGGTATTACCTTAAAAACAAAGTTATTCGAGTGGGAAAAGTTGTGACAGATTTTTAAAGACAGATTTTAGTAGTTTTAATATTCCCTTGTCATGAATTAGCAAACAAATCACACAGTTAAGGATGCACAGTTTGAAAAAAAACATTTCATATGTGTGACATCTTGTGGATTGATTGTATACATGTAGACATGATACTTTTCCATTTTCCATGTTCTGTTTTAACCTTGAGTTATATTTGGTGCAGGTTATGCAAGTACAGTACGTTGAATAACAGGAAGAAAATGTCATCTCATAGCGTCAACGGTAAACAGAAGGAATGATTCTCAATATTTGAAATTGAAGTGATCATTTCCAAAAGGAGATATCAACATTTGGGGAAGAAAAAATACACAGACTCTCTTCTCTAAGAGTCTGAATTCTGGCATTGAAAGCAAGCACAGTTGTTGAGTTGTGACTCATCTTAAGACTTTTGCTTTCAAAGGGATTTTGAAGGATCATCATCTGTGATTGTTGGATGAATTTCATGCCACAAAGTTTTCCAAGATACATTCAAGGTATTTTTGGAATGAAACCCATCAATTACATGACTTTCTGAGTCATTTCATTAGCCAATGTGATGCTTTACAGAAAGAAACAAGAAATTAAACTACCTGCATCACTCAAATGTAGAGAGATGAATACGTGAAGCAGGACATCAGAAATTACAATAAGCAAGCATGGTCAGTTTATGCATATTCTGCATTTACATACAGTGATATAGCCCTTAAGCTCACAGAATTTCATTTTAGAACAGGGATTTCCCTCAGCCAGTCATTGCTGTCCACATGCTCACATGTGCACACACACACAATGCAGTGCCTTCACTAGCCCCCTTACCTTAACCATCACAGCTAAGTGCCTAACCCCAACCCATATTCTAACCCTAAGAATTGTCCAAAAGGTCCCCCTTTGTCAGGGTTCCCAGTGTGCCTGTTGAGAATGAGGACCCAATATGCAGGACTCCGTAGACAGACTGAGTAAATGAAAAGCAAGCTTTAATGGCAAAGATAAACACAGTTTTTGAGAACAAGCTTACCGTCCAACATGGGGTGAGAATGCATGGCATGGCATGGCATGGCATGGCAAAAACATAGCTAACCTAAGCATATGACATGACCCCGAGTAAAACAAAAAAGGGGTATAAATACTGTACATATTGACTAACAACAAACCAGCAACAGGAGGAAGAGGAGCACAGGTAGCAAAAATCAAGAGCAGCAGGCAAAATCAAACATAATGCACAGGACATAACTGGTTATCAAAGTAAAACAGAACGTAAGACACATACTGAGAATGCAGACATGAGACAGAAGGGCATAAACACAAATGGAAGACACAAAGGCAACTAATAATAGTCAAAACACAAAGAGGAACTAGAGTCAAAATTCAACTAGAACAGAAGCTCAAAACCCTAACTGAATGATTACAATAAACCATACTAAACAGGGCTAGAACTAAGGCTCAACAATAAACAGAAAATACAACCCGACTTTCAGAAAAGTTGGGACTTTCAAATCATATGAGCCAATATTTTATTCACAACAGAACATAGATAACATAACAAATGTTCAAACTGGGAAACTGTACACCTTCATCCACTAAATGAGCTCATTTCAAATTTGATGCCTGCTACAAGTCCCAAAAAAGTTGGGACAGGGGAGACAAATGGCTGAAAAAGCAAGAAAGGTCAAAAAGATTCAGCTGGGAGAACATCAACAAGTAATTAAGTTAACTGATATCAGGTCTGTAACATGATTAGCTATAAAAGGGATGTCTTAGAGAGGCAGAATCTCTCAGAAGTAAAGATGGGCAGAGGCTCTCTAATCTGTGAAAGAGTGCGTAAAAAGATTGTGGAATACTTCAAAAACAATGTTCCTCAACGTCAAATTGCAAAGGCTTTGCAACTCTCATCATCTACAGTGCATAACAATATCAAAAGATTCAGAGAAACTGGAGATGTCTCTCTGTGTGTAAGGGACAAGGCCGAAGACATTTATTGGATGCCCGTGGTCTTCGGGCCCTCAGACGACACTGCATCACTCATTGGCATGATTGTGTCACTGACATTACTAAAT
>VUQH01078021.1:0-10433 GCA_015106775.1 Etroplus canarensis
CTCATACAATAAATTTACACATAGAATAAAATGGCATTTCATCAGCTATACTAGAAACATAAACAGAAGATAAGATACAAAAACATATATGCATCTGCATATATACACACCTATACTGTATGCCTAAACTGTATTTGTCCTTGTACTCTCACTAAGAAAAGGCTTATTAATAATCAGTTAGCGCCTGCAGCCGATCACCATGGTGTTTAAAGGTTTTAATTAAGAATGCAGCAGCTCTCTGTGGCGCCTCGTTTGCATCTACACACAGCGTTACCTGTAGAGACTACTGTGGTTGTGGGATGCTTTTGTAGAAATCTTCAGCTTCCTGTGGTGTTGAGAAGAGGTGAATCTTGCCATTGTAGACCACTCGACGTTTGCAGGAGTTGTACTGAAACTCACGAAAGGCATTGATGTGAACAAACAGCTTTTTGACGCTGTTAAAGCCCTGGCGGATGCGAACCGTTTCTGCTTAGAGATCTTGCACAAAAGCAGTCTTGGCCCCGTCGTGTGCGATGTCTCGGTGCCTTGATTCCAGATAGACAAACTCCTTCTCATGAACTTTCACAAAGCGGATGATGATCACTCTGCTCTGGCCGGGCTTGGCAGATGCGAGTACACAGTGCACTCGCTCCAGGGCGAATGCTTTCTCAGGGTTTAATCCCAGCCATTGTGGCAGCATGCCGTCAATAAAATCAAAGAGTGGCTGTTGGCCCTTGGCTCCTTCACGTATGCCAAACAAGCAGAAGTTATTTCTTCTGCTCCTATTTTCAAAATCAGTGATCTTGGATTCCAGGTAGGCAGTTCATTTGGTACCCGGGTTAAGTACTTTCAGTGCGTCTTCTGTGTCACTTATACAGCGCTCAGCTTCATCCATACATGCTGCACTAGACGCAACATCTCGTTTTATTTCCGTTACCTTGTTTTCCAGTGTAGTCGTCCGGTTCGCTATATCAGTTAGACAAGCATTCATGCTGTCCAATCTTGCTCCAACTTCTGCCTGGAGTAGCTTCAACTCTGCTCCAAAGTCTGCCCGGAGTAACTTCAACTTGTTCAAAATGTCCGCCACATCGGCCATACTGCTAGCGCTAGCTTCTCCGCTAACGTTACCTGTTGTACCTGGCGAAGTTATTTTACTGGTACTTCTGAGTTCCCGAGTAGTTAAGTCGCTTCGTTTGGTTGGGGCACTATAAAGCAGACTTGCTGACAATCACTTTGTTTCTATTACATCGCTATTGTTTGGTTTCTTTACTTTGTTTAATTGAACATTTAAACTTATCCTAAGACTATGTGTGACTTCTTTGTCACATTCCTTTGAGTGGGGTTGTGACATCTTCCATGTTGGACTTGGGCAGATTAGATGGCATGTTGACTCATTACACCATCTTGTGGTGAAAATTGGTACTGTGTAAAAGTAAGCTCCAGACATATTAAGTTCACTTGCAATCTAAAACCTCAGTCAATTTTTTTTTTTTTTTTTTGACATATCATCATAGTGGTTGTTTCTTCCCATTCTGTTGATAGCATTTCATTTTGGAAGGTTATAAACTGTTTTAATTCATGATTACCTTAAAAAACAGTCATAAATTTAGCAAAGTGTGGTTACAAATGAGTGGCGGAGGTAGTAAAATATGACTAACACAACTTTTGGCTTAAGCAGCTATTGACTGGCTTCAGTCATCAGACATAATTCCTAAAGTTGCCTCATATAAAGCCATAGCAACATGAGTGGGGGCTCAGGATTGATAGGCAGTGGGTCAAAATTAGGTATTAGCTTGTATTTCATATGCAGCCTGAGATGTTTCTTGCTGACTCTACCCAATGAACTGGGAGCATAGAATAATTGATATATATTATGTACTAAGATTTATAATTGTAATTGTTGTAGTTGTTTAGAGGATTTTTTTTCTTATTTGTGTTGTTTTCTTCAATTTCTTTCCAGCTATGAGTTCTCAGCTACAGGTCTTCTCTCCCCCATCCATCTCCTCCAGTGCCTTTTGCCGCGTTAAGAAGCTGAAGGTGGAAAGCAACGTTTGGGACGTGTCCACCACTGAGGCTTATGGCTCCATAGCTGGCCAGTCAGCATACACGTTTACCCCAGCTATGGCCGTGCCGCCATTTGCTCCATCCCTGGTTTTCCCTCCTGCAGCACCCGGCTCCAGGGGTCAAGTTGTGGTGCGGGCAGCTGATAGCACTGGGAGTCTTCCTCGTGGATCCAGTCGACGTGTCACTGAGCAGGCAACGTCCTCCTCTTATGCTCACGAGACGTCCTCTGAAACTAGGGGGCACAGACACGGGCAGAAGAGAAAGATGGAGGAGGCCAGTGATGGCAGTGGAAGTGGATGTGGAAGTGTTCAAATATTAGAAGAGCTCTCAGCTCCTGCAGCAACTTACTCCACCCGTACCGGTGGTGGTGGAGGCGGGGGCACAGGCCAGTCTATACCTCACTCAGCTCCAACCACCAAGAGCAGCAGTTCCAATGGTGAAGGGGATTATCAGCTTGTGCAGCATGAAATCCTCTGCTCTGTGTCCTGCAGCTATGAAGTGTTGGAGTTCCTGGGAAGGGGCACGTTTGGACAAGTGGCTAAGTGCTGGAAGAGGGGCACCAATGAGATTGTAGCTATTAAGATTCTGAAAAACCATCCTTCATATGCTCGCCAGGGCCAAATTGAGGTAAGCAGACACTGTCAAATCTTTTTTGGACATGTTGATTTTTAAATACCAGATGCCATTTTCCAAAGAGCTTATAAAAGTTAATGCAAAAAGGTTTGCAAAACAACATGTTTAGGATTATGCTGTATATGGGTATCTTAACTGCAGATGCCTCACTGTTTGCTGATTGCTGTTGATTTAGGGACATTAACTTGAAATGTAGCTGATTTATAGTGCCTCTGTGGCAGTACCTGTGGTGCTACTGACCGACAGCATTCATCGTTTTAGAGCAAAATGTCTAAATGAAACCCATAACTGCTGTAATTTTCCCACACACTTGAGTTAAATTGCTGTTTACCACACTTAGATTTCCTTCATATGCTCCAAGATGTGAACCATCATTTAGTTTTTGAAGTCATATGGAGGTTTATTTCTCTCTTGGTAGGTGGGCATCCTGAACCGGCTGAGTGCAGAGAATGCGGATGAGTACAATTTTGTGCGTTCATATGAATGCTTCCAACACAAGGGTCACACCTGCCTAGTGTTTGAGATGCTTGAACAGAATTTGTATGACTTTCTCAAGCATAGCAAGTTCAGCCCACTTCCACTACGACACATTCGGCCCATCTTGCAGCAGGTTGGCAAAAAAATGAATGCAGAGAAATCCAGTTTTTATTCTTAGTTGTTTCTGCCAGACTAATATTTGTGTGTCCATGTACTCAGGTGGCTACAGCACTAATGAAACTGAAGAGCCTGGGTTTGATTCATGCAGACTTGAAGCCTGAAAACATCATGCTGGTGGACCCTCTTAGACAACCCTACAGGGTGAAGGTCATTGACTTTGGCTCTGCAAGCCATGTGTCCAAGGCAGTGTGCTCAACCTATTTACAGTCTCGCTACTATAGGTAAGCGGAGAGAAATACAGCTTAGGCTTGTTCATCAATGTGTTAACAAATATCCATGTTAATGTGACATAATTACTATATATCTTAGTCCTGTTACCTTGTTAATCATACTTGGATCTTATTTTTGCTATTTAGGGCTCCAGAAATTATTCTGGGGCTGCCATTCTGTGAGGCCATTGACATGTGGTCACTAGGCTGTGTGATTGCTGAACTGTTTCTAGGTTGGCCTCTGTACCCTGGAGCCTCTGAGTATGACCAGGTCAGTGATTTTAATGTTCCCAAGGTCTTATAAGCCAGTGAAAATAATGCTCAAATGGCTGGAAAAGACTTACCTGTGATTTAGAAAAAAGGTTCGGTTTTGCTTCAGACCAAGAGATACAAGAATACTGTGAAAGAGCAAGCATTACAAAAATTGGAAGGCAATTGCATGTATGCGGTTCATTTCACGTCGTTGCTGCTAATCAGTACGCAGCAAGCATGATGCTGCCATCACCCTGTTTTATCACAGAAATTCTCATGTTTTTGTCACATCAGACCAGAGACTCAGAATCTTTTTAAGTAGGCTCTGAGTACTTTAAATGCCATTTGGCAAATTACAAGTAGCCACTCTAAATGGAATCAGTTTTAAATAAAATCTAAATCACAAAGTGCTAAAAGTGAAGGTGATTGTATTATTTTCTAGTATCACAGTACTTAAAACATCCTATTTCTCACCCTGATTATGAATGTTTTCTTCTGTGTCCAGATCCGTTACATTTCTCAGACTCAAGGCCTGCCAGCTGAGTACCTACTGAGTGCTGGCACCAAGACCAGCCGCTTCTTCAATCGAGGCCCTGACTCTAGTTACCCACTCTGGAGGCTTAAGGTTCATATATTGTCCTAATGAGTATCTGTGTACTAAGAATGTTGTAAAAATGCAATTTCCCCCATGGGATTAATACAGTATTCTGATTTTGAAAAAAAAAACTTGATGCTTTTTTAAATTTATTTTAACTTTTCCCCATTTACCTAATTCAAGGTTTATGAGAATGTTGTGCTCTAAATCCTAAAATTTATTGTTGTATTTATTGTTTTTCCAGACCCCAGCAGAGCATGAAATGGAGATGGGCATCAAATCCAAGGAGGCCAGAAAGTATATCTTCAACTGTCTGGATGACATGATGCAGGTAGATCCCAGTAAATGCATAATTCCAGATATTGCATTGAATATAGCACGTGATGTTTCCTTGACCATTTTTTTATTTTTTATATACCAGGTCAATCTTTCTTCTCATTTGGAAGGGACAGACATGTTGGCTGAGAAAGCTGACAGGCGAGAGTTCATTGACCTGCTGAAACGAATGCTGCGTCTAGATGCTGACAAAAGGATCACACCTACAAAAACTCTGGGTCACCCATTTGTCACAATGAGCCACCTCATGGATTATCCTCACAGCTCCCAGTAAGTTTGTGTAATAATAAGGTGCGTGTTCACTTCATAAGTGTTTTTATTTTTAGTGCATTTGCTGTAACGCTGGTGCTCACTCGTCTCCAGTGTGAAGTCGTGCTTCCAGAACATGGAGATCTGCAAGCGCAGAAGCTCCTATGACAGCAGCAAATCCCTCTACTCTACCAATGCAGTCCCCAGTGCTACAGCAGGCAACCTCACCGTGACTTTCAGTAGCCAACTCAACCAGCATAACCAGGTATGATCCCTAAATTTTTGACACATGTTTATGGCCCTGTAATCCTGCTGGTGTAAATCAGTTTTGTTGTTTTTAACAGGTGCCTTCTGCAGGGGGTGCCGTGCCTTTGCTGAACTACCAGCCAGCTCTGTACCAGCAGGCGACCATAAACATTCCTGGGCTGGCTCAACAGAGTGTCCCGCTTCCAACGCGCCCTGCTGGGCTGTGTAGCCAGACGGAACCCTTCCAGCAGACTCTCATCGTATGTCCACCCTCCACTATTCAAGGTACAGGATACAGTTGAGTTCACACTGAAGAGTCAAAAACAAATGTTGACTACCAGTATTTGTTTACTCTAATTTTTATTAAAGGTAACCACAATTAATCTTTCATGTTGGTTCATGTCAGGATATCTACCAACACATGATAAATTTTTGTGTTTTTTTTTTTTTAATTTAGGTTTTTTTTTTTTTTATTTTTTTAATTTGTTATTTTTTTTTTTTTTTTTTAAATTCAGTTTTAACTACTTCAATATTTAAAATGTGTAAGTGTACTAGTCTGGTAACAACAAGTAGCAATGGCTAAGGTGTTTATGTGCTTATACATGTTTAGATTAAACTTGTCTTTAACAAAAATAATGAGGTGTTTCTCGTCAGTATCTTGACGTTTTTATGGGATTGTTTTCCAGGGCTACAGTCATCCAGTAAGAGTTCCAGTTTCCCCGTGAGGGTGGAGAACTCTGTACCCCTAGTACCTCAGAACCAGTCTGCTCAGTCATTGCAGATCCAGCCAAGTATGCTCACACAGGTAAGAGTTTGTAAGATGTACATGTGTTGCAGCACTTGAATTGCCATTGAAGGAGCTAGTTCTTGGGAAATGGATTTTTGTTGTATGAATTTACTATCAAGAGACTCATTGTCTTGCTTTTGAACCAATTCTTTATCCTGTTTTTATTTTGGGGGACCTTGGTAACAAAACTGTGCACCATGTGTACGACAGTTTTTACTGGCTTTACCGGAGAACTTTACTTCTTTTATGTCTATGAAAGCTGTAGCTAAAGACATGCCACACACTTGGAAAAAGAGGGGGAGTGCACAAATGGGCAGCTGGAAAGAAGTGCCACTGCTTCGTCACTGTAGATTGCCAATTTTTTCGGTGTTTTTATGTGTAATTCTCGGGTTCTCTGTGTATGCAAAAACTCTTCAGCTGTGACTATTAGAGTGGCAGCTGCCCTTTGTGAATGGGTTAATTGAACTGGATTAAATAGATACAGGTTAAAGTCAGACTTCCTATTGGAAGATATAAGGTTAGGTTTATAGTGTGATGGGATTAGTTTATTTATTTGCAGCATTGTACATGTCTGTGAAAAGTATATGAATGCTGATCTAATTTTATTGTTCATGCAGACAGCACATTTTTACCTTCTGTCATTTAATAACCTCATCTCAGGGTTACTGGAAAAGTCTAGCTACATCCCTATGTTATTAACACCAGATGGATGTACTGAGTGCATCCAAAAGTTCTCCCTGTTGTTGGTTCTCTTTTCATTTCCCCTGCTTCTTGCTGCCAGCGCAGCTGCCTTAAGTTCGAGAGTGGAGAAAGGCGCATTAGGTTCTTCAAAAGGTTTTATGGCAAAAGATACAGTTATTTAAATGTGTGAGTGGTGAAGTAACAGAGGACATAGTCTATACTATTTCTTCTGTTTGTGTTTCTGCTGATTGTTTGTGTCTCCCTTTGAATAGCTTTCAGAGCTGATTGGATCACCACTCTTGGCCAGACCTCTTATTCCCAGTCTTTCATGTGGGATGAAGGCCAGATGTGTAGCGGGACTCATCTGGCTCAAAAAGCTAGTTAATTGCTGTTTGCTAAAATGAGGAATAATTGCTGCACTCTGCGGAGGTCGGGTCTCCAGATGGCCAGTGGTGCCAATGTGCATCACTTGTGTAGCTGGATGTATCTGCTCTGCCCGTTTAATATATATCAGCCTTGAAGGGCACTACTTTTCGTCATGATTTAACTACTGCCCCTCCCTCCTCCAGGGTTCCTGCACACCCCTGATGGTGGCCACGCTGCACCCACCCCCAGCAGGCCTAGCCCCGCAGTATTCTCTGCCCCTTGGGCTGGGCACTGGGGTGGGTCGGCCCACCCTCCTGGAGCACACAGCCACAGTGCTGGTAAAGCAATCATGACATCCCTGAAGAAAGACATGCAACACTCCCTTTACCACTAACAATGCCATCTCTCTCCTGCCCTCCTTTTTCTTTTCTTTTTTGTTTGCAAGTTTTCTGCTCTCTCTCTGCCACACATTGTATGGGGCCCATCTTTGTTTTACACATCGTATTTCAACATTATCCCCCTTCACATGTGGATTTGTCACTTGTCAGAATCATGGTTGATCAGTGCCTATTTTTGGAGGAAAATCCAACTTTTTTTGTTTTTGGTCTGGCATCACCTTTATACTACTTAATATTCTGTATTTTTTAAAAAATCCCCTTCTGTGGTTCAAAATTTACAAAATTGACATGCCGTTTTTACTCTAAAGGATATGGTCTCCCCGCACCATTCACACACTTTGATTCCCCAGTTTTTCCCCATAGGTCTGCTGAAGGCATGGAGCGCATGTGTTGCTGAGTTGGTCTGCGCTTTGCTTGCAGCTTTACTTGTCCTGTCCTTCCTTGGTTTCAGCAGAGGGGGTGGGAGCTACAAAGTCTTCTAAAACCCCTTCTTGACAGCCTGTCTGACTCTGACACACACCTTTTTGTTTCAGCCCCAGAACATATGGCATGCGTTTTCCCAAGACATATCATCAGCAGACTGTTTAGCAGCAGGGAACTAAACTAATATCTTAAGTGTTTCTTCTTTAACAGGCACCATGGTTCTGTGTGTACTTGTCTTTATACCTGATCTGAGAGTTTACAGTGCTTCATTGTTTGTGCTTTGCATGGTATCATCCTGTGGATTTGTTGCAGGGCAATGCTATAATTAAGGAATGGCTTGGGAAAGGTTGCTCGCTTATCTAGCTTTGTGCTTTTGCCTGTAGAAGAGATTGGCCACTGGCTTGCCTCTTTGGATTTATATGTCAGCATGGCTCAATTTGTCTGGCCCATTCCAGCAATCAGATAATTTGTGTTCATCCATACATACATTATCTTCCATATTACATGTAATCAAGTGTTGTGTGTTGTTTTTTTCTCAGCAGGCCTGGCCTACTGGTACTCAACAGATCCTCATACCATCATCATGGCAGCAGGTCCCAGGTGTGGCCATCCACAGCTCTGCCCATCAGCCAAATGTCACTGACTCACCCGTGGAAACAATTCACTCAGATGCTGCCATGCAGCACGGACACAGCTGGCGGTGGGTCAACCAACAACTGTTAGTTGAAGCACATCCAGGCATGACACATGCAAACACACGGTCTGATGTTTGTCAAATGTGAAACAACTTTTAGATTTATTATTTATTTCAGATTTTTGTGGCACGGTTTATGCCACAGGTATAAAATTAAAGTTTTTTAAAAAAAAAATTAAACAAGTCACTTTGTTAAAGGGTTCACCTTTTTCTAGTTTTATCTAGCATATCTTAGAAAATTGTCACTTCTGTATACAAACTGTTTGCTTTTTAATTGACCCAGTTAGGATGAATTAGTAAGGCACTACAAATGCTTGATTATTAGCTGCTCCAACAGAAGGACAATGAGCTAATGCCATGGCGAGGCATCCATCTGTCTGTCCATCTGTCCACAGCTCACAAAAATTGCTATTCCTCCTTTTAGTGATTTTAGTGAAACTTGCCCACAGTGATCACTTTGCCCAAATTTTGCTATACTACATGAGGAAGAATACCACACTGAAAGGTAAAATTAAAAATGGTGAAAATATGAGAGCTAAAATCACTTGTTTGACCTTTTACCCTGATAGGACCATTACCAAGACTCAGCAGGAGAGGAAGAAGGTGAAAGCCAGACGTGGAGAGAACAGAAACAGGTCAGTACAGCCCTACTGTTTTTTATCAGATTTGATTTTAGGGTGGTGGTTAGGGTTTAATCTACCCTACCAAGTGACAGATGGCGAAGGACGACTCATACAGCATCAGAAGATGGTCAGCTATTATTTTTTATTACATAAACACTTTGCCTATACAAATAAACACAAAGAGAAAAGTATTTTAGCAGGCAGTGTGGGTTGACTGGAGTTTTGTTTCTCCAAATTGCAAGTCTTTGCTTCACTTTTTAATTTTCCAAGTGGCACATTGCATTTTTAGTCATTTTTTCCAATCACATCTGCGTGAAGGCGTGAACAGTCAAATCTTCTTGTTTTCTTTGCCTAGGGGTGTTTCTACTGCATCATTGCTCAGTAGTGGGGTGAGTCCACCTAGCTCCAGTGCAACATTGTCCCAGCCAATCGTGATCTCAGACACACCAAGCCCAGCAGTCAGCATCATCACGATTCACAGTGACACAGACACCGAAGATGAGCACAAGTTCCATCCTGCCAGGTGAGAACAAGTCGCTCCTCTGAGCTGAACACAGTGGATTGTTTTTTTTTTTTTTTCACAGAACACTTTCATATCTTTGAAACACACACCAGAAGTTTAACACTTGCAGCACAAACTTTGCAGCATAGACTTTCACATGTTGACATACATTGTTGAATCATTTAGCTTTACTGTGACTAGTTATCTTAAGTGGATGGAAATCTGAAAGGCTAAAACAGTAAAGTCATAAAAAATTTGGCTCTTGAATTTTGAATTTGAGATGATTTGAGCTTTGTGAAATGGCGCTTCTTGTGGAAGTAGCCATCAGAAAATAAGTTCACTGTGATCATAATGGGGTGGACATGGTCAGCAACATACTCAGGCAGGCTGTGGCTTTTAAATAATAGTCAGTTGTTTCTTGGGGGCCCCGAAAGTGTGCCAAGAAAATATCCCCCATTGGATAGTTTCTCTTTTACTGACCATTCTCTGTAAACATAAAGGCACGTTCACACCAAACGCGATTCGCGCGGCGAATTCGCCTCCGCCGCCTCTGTTTGGCCGCGCGACGAATTCGCCCCTATTTGCGTGTCCAAAAGAGTGTTCATAAACCACACGCGAATTCGCGTCAGGCGAATCCGCGTGTGGGAGGAGCTACCGCCAACCTATCGGCCTCATTGCTACATAATGGAAGACATGGATGATATTGAGAGAGTAGCTTGGATTTATTTGTTTTGGAGAG
>VUQH01078022.1:0-15597 GCA_015106775.1 Etroplus canarensis
GGAGTGGCTTCGTAAGAAGCATTTCAAGGTCCTGGAGTGGCCTAGCCAGTCTCCAGATCTCAACCCCATAGAAAATTTTGGAGGGAGTTGAAAGTCCGTGTTGCCCAGTGACAGCCCCAAAACATCACTACTCTAGAGGAGATCTGCATGGAGGAAGGGGCCACAATACCAGCAACAGTGTGTGAAAACCTTGTGAAGACTTACAGAAAACGTTTGACCTCTATCATTGCCAACAAAGGGTATGTAACAAAGTATTGAGATGAACTTTTGTTATTGATTTGTTACTTATTTTCCACCATAATTTGCAAATAAATTCTTTAAAAATCAGACAATGTGATTTTCTGGATTTTTTTTCTCATTTTGTCTCTCATAGTTGAGGGATACCTATGATGAAAATTACAGGGCTCTCTCATCTTTTTAAGTGGGAGCACTTGCACAATTGGTGGCTGACTAAATACTTTTTTTGCTCCACTGTATTAGATCTGAAAACTATACAGTAAATGAAGTGTTTACTAATGTATACAGTGTGAGCAGAGATATTTCAGGTATCTTAACCCACCTAACCCTAACATAACATACCTTTGATAAAACAAGTTTGAACCCATGGGTATGCAGTTTGCATGGTTTCTGTGATATCAAAGACATAAAAGTTTTAAAGTTGCTTTTTGCTGACCTTTGAGGCCACCAATATGCACATTCTTCAGAGAAGCTTTACAGCGTAGACACTCAGTCTATTTGGCTCATAGGGACTGGTGACCTATTATACTGCCAGTCATCTGTGAACCTAAAACAGATAAAGTAGCGAAAAATCTAAATTTACAGGTAAGAAGTGGAATTTTGCTGTAGAAATATGTGGGTGTACTCTGTATACTGTTCATGTTGAGGTGAGAATGTGTGTAGTGTCAGAGTGAGACAGAAAGAATAGATTCTGGCAAATGCGAATCACTGACAGACTGGTATTCAGATAATGTGAGTCATTTCACTACAGTAATAAGTTGTCTCGGCTTCATTCTTAACCTTTCCGGCTTTCTTTTGTGCCTCCCGTAATATCTCATTACTGTGATTGGCTCTCATTGCATTTCTTTTAATTTCAGTCTTCAGTGTCAAGCCCCAAATGCTTTCACCTGATCATGAACCATTTAAGTCATTTCAAAGTGAAATGATAATAAGATGTGAGACACTGTGTGCTACAAGAAGGTTCCTGATCTGGGCAGTTGGCTGTTTTCCACAATATGAAATCATAAATGAATAAATAAAATAAATAAAAAATTAAAAAAAAAAAAAGATTTCAATCTCAGCTCTCATTTAACCGTTTTATTGCATCAACAGGGTCATAAACCATGAGAAACAAAACACCTTTGACGTTGATGTCATACACCAATACTTTGTTTAGCTTTGAAAATTGACACAAGAGCTTCTTTTGCACAGTGACAAACAGATAAGATTAGTATCTTATCTGTAGATCTCATATTCACCTCTAGTTCACTTCTCCAGCAGCTTTTGTTGTTTCTCATCATGAATGGGTCATGCTCCTCATCACCTCACCTTTCTCTCCTTCTTGTCTCTCATCAGTCTAAACCTCTTTTATAAATACATAGGGTAAACAAATGATTTGAAGAGCAGTTATGATTTGAAATTAACTAACTGCAATGACTTGTAAAATTGTGCCTCGGAAATGCCTGGCATGCCTTCTAATAAAATACACCAGTCAGGCATAACATTATGACCACCTGCCTGATGTTGTGTTGGTCCTCCTTTTGCTGCCCCACATGCATTAATGAGCCCTGGCCACCCTTGACCCTGTTGCGGGTTCACCACTGTTCCTTCCTTGGACCACTTTTGATAGATACTGACCACTGCAGACCTGGAACTCCCCACAAGAGCTGCAGTTTTGGAGATGCTCTGACCCAGTCGTCTTAGCCATCACAAATTGACCCTTGTCAAACTCGCTCAAATCCTCAGGCTTGCCCAAGACAACAACTTTGAGGACAAATTGTTAACTTGTTGCCTAATATTTCCCACTCACTAACAGGTGCCATAATGAAGAGATGTTCAATGTTATTCACTTCACCTGTCAGTGGTCATAATGTTATGATTGATCGATAGATTTAAAAACCACATGACTATAGCTAGGTAGCTGAAGATCCCCTGAGATTATGCACTAAATGAGGCAGCGGCACGGTCGTGTCCTGACTCACCTGCTGCTACAGCAACAGGAGATGGCATCCTACCACCAGATGACAACTATGGCAAGCCATGTAATCATGCAGTCCCTCTTTTTTCCTCCCATTCTCAAGATGTTCTCTCACAAAATGTACCTGAGACAAGTAGTGTCAGGTCAGCCTGAATGACAGAGGACCCAAAACTTATCCTTCCTGCATTCTTGATCAGGAATGTTACTTTCATAGGCTGTAATCCATAATCCCTATGCCTTATATAATATATCTGGGGATATTTTTCTTTTGTAATGATGCCCATGGCCACCGCTATTTTTTTGAGGTCTGGACATCGTCTAGGCCATTACAGTACTTTGATTCTTTTACTTTTCAGTCATTCTGTTGTAAATTTGCTAATGTGCTAGGGGTTGCCTTCCTATTGCTTGATGCTTTAGCTGTCAGACAGATGGCCTCACGTTTGTGTCTAGAATGCTTTTGTTCACAGAGGAGTTCTGGGTCAACTCAATGACTGCAAGGTTCTCAGGTCCTTTGGCTGTAAAACAAACCTAAATCATCACCCCACCACTGCTGTGCTTGACACAGTATGAGGTGTTTGTGCTGATATGTTGTTTTTGGTTTTCCTCAAACATGATGCTGTGCATTATGGCCAAACATCTCTACTTTGCGGCCAAACATCTCTACTTTGCTCTGTCCAGAGGACATTCTTCCAGAAGTCTTGTGGTTTGATTAGTTGCAACGTTGCAAACTTAAGCTTTGGCACCATGTTTTTTCGTTGCCTTCCAAACAAACCGCACTTTTTCAGTCTTTTCTTAAATGTACTCTCATGAACTTTTAACATTTAACATGCTAACTGAGGCCTGTAGTCTGAGATGTAGCTCTTGGGTTTTGACAACTTTTCCTGTGGACATATTCTCCCACCTGAGCTGTGGATCTCTGCAGCTCCTCCAGAGTTACAAGGAGGCCCTTGGCTGCTTCTCTGATTATTGCTCTCCTTTCCCAGCCTGTCAGATCAGGTGGATGGCCATGTAATGGTAGGTTTGCAGTTGTGACATGCTGTTTTCATTTTTAGATGATGGATTGAACAGTGCCCTGTGAGTTTGGGATATTTTTCTATAACCTAACCATTCTTTAAAATTCTCAGCAACTTTATCCCTAACCTACCTGGTGTGTTCCTTGGGCTTTATGATTCTGTTCACTGATGCTCTCTAACAAACCTCTAAAGACCCTTTCACAGAACAGCTGCATTTATACTGAGATTAAATTACTCACAGGTGGACTCTATTTACTAATTACTTGACTTCTGAAGGCAATTGGTTGCACTGGATTTTATTTAGGGGTATCAGAGTAAAGGGAGCTGAATACATATGCACACCAAACTTTTCAAACTTTTATTTGTAAAATATTTTGAAAAGCACGAATAATTTTCTTCCATTTCACAATTATGCACTACTGTGTGTTGGTCTATCACATAAAACCCCAATAAAATACGTTTATGTTTGTGGTTGTAACGTGACAAAACATGGAAAGTTCAAGGGTTATGAATACTTTTGAAAGGCACTGCAGTTTGTCAAAAACAACTATATGAACGAATCCCTTTGCAGCTGCAGTATTGTTACATTTTTTGGCCTTCAGGCAGCTCCTCAACTACAGGCTTTTTTGTGCAAGTTTGGAAATGTGAAACATTCGTGCCACATTCAATTCATGTTGGTGGCTTTTTGACCAAGATGGCAGGTATTTCTGGGCATTTCAGTGGGCTGTGGAGTCTTTTTCTTTTCTTTTCATTCAAGGCCAACAATGTATGTATGTGTCCTTGTGAACAACAGTCCAGAAGAAAGCGTGAATAAAAATCACTTACAGTTTACGTCTGCATACTCTCAGCAAGTTCCTCTGTCATTAGCTGGCAAGTAGCCTTGGGAAATGTGTAATCACTGCTCATTCTGCCACCTGTTCATTCTTTATGTTCACTCTGTTTACCACTTTAAACAGCTAAATTCAGAAAGGTTGCACTTCTACTGCATGTGGATTGATAAGGGGGGAACTCTAAAGAATGCGTATAGAGTGCAAGGGTCATGTTGTGGTTCCTCCTACTGTAGACCACATGAGCTAAAAGGCTGATACAAAGGCACACGCACTCAGGCAGAATAATAAGAGTTTCAATTTCAATATTTTATTTAAGATGAGCCCTATCAATGCCGAGGCCTTTTTATTTCATCATGAATGAATGTCAGTAACAAGGAGCTGATGAAAGCAGTGACTGGTAAATGTTCGTGTTGGAAGGCCAGTTACGTCAGCCAGTTATTTGTATTCATTCATACTCACCACTAACGAGCGCTAATTAGTTTATTTATAATTTTCCCTCTAAAGATTTCATTCATCACAGGGCCAACAGCTGGGATAGGCTGAACTAGATAAGAAGAAGAAAATGGATAGATGGATGGTTTCATTGTTTTTGTTCATATTCATTATTGGCCTCAGGTGAGGAAAGATTGTTAAAGTAGTGAAAGCTTAGTTGTGCAGAATTGCAATGTTGCTAAAGACTGTGGACCAAATTTGCATCGAAGTCTTCTTAAGCTCCTGCAAGAAAAGATTTTTTTCAAAAAGGACATCAGCTGTTGCCAGCTAATTTACTTTACTGCTAAACATGAAGTTTGTAATTTGTAATGTTGAGGTTGTTACTCAAATAAAGGTAATGTATGCAATAACTCGAAAAGATTATCGTTATCATTTTATCAGTCTCTCACATCATTGTGGAAGAATTTTAGCCTACTCTTCTTCACAATGTTGCTTCAGTTCATTGAGGTTTGTGGGCATTTTTCTATGCACAGCTCTCTTAAGGTCCTGCCACTGCATTTCAGTCAGGTTGAGGACTGGACTTTGATGGGGCCATTGCAACACTTTAAATCTTTTCTTGTCAACCATTCTGTTGTAGAATTCCTGCTGTGCTTCAGACCATGGTCCTGTTGCATGACCCAGTTTTGCCCAAACGTTAGCTATCGGACAGATGGCCTCATGTTTGAGTCTAGAGTGCTTTGGTACGCAGAGGTGTTCATGGTTGACTCTGAGGCGCTCAGGCCCTGTTGTTGCAAAACAAGCCATATCATCACACCTTCACCACCGTACTTAAAAGTTACTGTGAAGTATTGGTGCTGATAGACTGTCTTTGGTTTTTACCAAATGTGATTCTGTGCATTATGGCTGAATATCTTCACTTTGTCAGAAGCCTTATGGTTTGTTCAGGTGCAACTTTGCAAACCTAAGCCATGTTGCCATGCCCCTTTTAGAGAGAATTGGCTTTCTGTGGGCAACTCTTCCAAAAAAAATCCATACTTGCTTAGTCTTTTTCTATTTGTATGTCATGAACTTTAATATTTAACATGCTGAGGTCAGTAGAGTCTAAGATGTAGCTCTTGGGGGTTTTTTTAGATACTGAAGCACTGTTCACTCTGACTGTTGGGAGAATGTGCTGGGACTTCCCAGTCCTGGGAAGATTGTGGCATTGTGATACCAAACACTTGAACTCTCCAGACCAACAAACTGCCTACACTTCTGCCTTTTTAGATGTGGTCAAAATGACTGATCAGTTAATAAATTGCATAACTGATTAACAGCACCTGGCTGCTAATTACCTTCTTAGTTCCTACAGAGGCAGTAAAGGTGTACTTACATTTTCATTGGATTGCATAGAGTCCTTTGTAAACTTTTTCACATGACTTTACGGAGCTTCTTTGTTTTATTAGAGAACTTGTGCACATGATTTCATAACACAACTTGTATTGCTGCTAATTATTTCAACAAATAATATGAATAAAAGAAAGGACAACTAAGCCATAAAAGTCATTTTTACAGTGACCATTTGCTGTGGTTCAGTAATTTGGGAAGATCAGCTGGAAAAAAATGGACTGATGGTTTTGTGGCTCTGAAAATGTCCACTTGCTGACGATGTTACCAAAGCACCCCTCCAAGCAAAACTCCAGATCATTTGACCTTTACACGCCGATGATTCCAATTTACAGCCCTCTACATAGTAACAACAAGACACTTGGAACACACTAATAGAGGTCAATTGCTTGTGTTCAACAATGTATGTGCAAAAGAGACAAACAGAAGGATGGGGGAGGGCGAGTGAGTCCCCTGCTAACTGGATTATTCTCTTCAGGGCATGTCTCATGGCATTTCATGAGGAGCAAGGAGCTCTTTCCCTGTGCTTCTGAAGCATCCTTATGTTGAGGAAATCTCCTTTGGGTAGGCATCTATAAAATATTAAATGATTGTACCGTTTAGTCAGCTAATTATTGTGATACTCATAATATACACAGCGTTTTTCGTTTGCTTGATGAGCCCATTCAGGATTATTTTGCATTTTTACAACCACCAAATGTAATTTGCTTTGTCTGTGTAACCTCCATTTGAAGTTTTGGGCTAATTAAATTGGCCTGGGCCATCAACTTTGCCTTTTATGATGCTAACAGATATTGTAATGCTGATAATTGGACTGATATACAGACAAATCCTGATCATTTTCCTTCACACTTTTCATCTGTCAGGCTGTAAATATAAATTTAGTGACTGACGTCCTAATCAGACCTGAGGCAGCCAGCCGAGGCAGATGATCTAATCTGTAATGAACCTATTTGTCATTTAAGTTGTTCTTTGATTGAAAGCTCTTGTGGGTAATTGCTTGCTGGGCGTTGTGCGTCATAGGAAGTTTTCATTGTGTAACAGAAAACCAAGCACATTTTCTGTCAGACAGATCTGAGGGTTTTGTGTATGTAACTTTATGATATTCAGACCAACATAAGCACTGACTGGCATTTCAAAGACCTTCATTAGCCTGATTAATGTACTTTTGAGCGTCTTTATAGGATGTACCTCTTGACACCTTTGTTCTGTTGCAATCAAGGATCAGCTTTACAGCAGTTTTTCAGTAAATGCATGCAACTGGCTGAGTTATGAGCAAGAATATGAACAAGGCTTTAAATTGTGACTATTATCAAGAAAAGGATGTGAATGTGCAGAATCGCAATCCTCCTCTTGAGCTGCAGAGGATATTAAGGGTTCAGTTTTCCAAACGAATGCTTAAAGGTGACAGTAGTAATACCTGCGCTATAGGACCGTGATCAAAAGTTGGGAGGATCATTCAGCACCATGCCAGCAGGGGTGTAGACTGTAGTAAACCCTGCTACTGGGTAAAGAGAGAAGAATGAAAAATGAGAGCAAACAAGAGAGAAATCTAAACCTTCCCTTCCTATTTTCTGAAACATCTGTTTCAGGAGAAGTTACAAAAGTTTCCGCAATCCGCAAAGCAATTAAAGCCAGCCTGTGGTAAAAAGAAGTCTTTATATGTGACTTTCAGTCATGTTTGGAAGCAACGCTTTGAGGCAGGTTGAAGGGCTGCTTGTAATCCCAGCGTGCAACGTCAGATAGTTTTTTGAAAAAGGCATTCGTGGACTTTTTTAGGAGTAAAGAAAGAGAAAAACATGATCTGAGAAATGAGTTCAAACCCTCATTGCTTTCTCCTCTCCTGCCCTGCCACTGCATGGCATATGCTCATCAGATTTTCAGCTTATTCTGCTGAAGGCCCGATGCTCAATCAGAGCAGATCTTTATTAAAGGAAGGTCTTGTTCATAGGTTGGCATGGATTGCAGTGGATAACGCTGTCGCCTTACAGGAAGAAGGTTCTTGTTTGGAATCTGCTGGTCGGCTCAACTGGATTAAGAGGATGGATGGGTGGATGGATGGATGGATGTGCTCATACTTTAACAGTACATTACCAGAATCTATACAATCATATAAAAATCTAAGTACACCCCATGATTCAGTAGCTTGTAGAGCCACCTTTAGAAACAGTGACGTCAAGTAATGGTGCTCTGTATGACTTTATCAGTCTCTTACACTGTTGTGGAGGAATTTTAGCCCGCTTGTCTTCACATTGTTGCATTGGTTGATTTAGGTTTGCAGGGATTCATTCATTCACTCTCTCTCAACCTCCCACCACAACATTTCAATTGGACTGATGTCTGGACTTTGACTGGGCCATTGCATCGCCTTGATACTTTTCTTTTTCAGCCATTCTGTTGTAGATTTGCTGCTGTACTTGAGATCACCATCCAAGCTTTAGCTGTGGACAATGACTCTAGAATACTTTGGTACGCAGAGGAGTTCATGCATGCAAAGTGCCCGGGCCCTGTGGCTGCAAACCAAGCTCAAATCATCACCCTCCACCCCTGCACCTGACAGTTGGTATGGGGTGTTTGTGCTGATTTGCTGTGTTATGGTTTTCACCAAATGAGGCACTGTGCATCCCTAGTTTGTTCTCCTCTGTCTGACTGTTTCAGTGGTCTTGTGGTTTGTTCGGATGCAACTGTGCAAACCTAAGCCGTGTTGTGCTGTTCTTTTTAGAGAGAAGATTTCTCCTATGGAAGCAGTAAGGGCGTAATTCATTTTTCACAGGACTGACTGTATTTACACCTTTTAGTACAGTCAGAGTCTGGTCTGCCAGGTCACTGAGTCAGAAAATGCTTCAGAAATGTTAGTTTTGTTTTATTTTGTTAAATAGACAGACATTTATCTGCTGGATATTTTATAGTCACAGTTACAAGCAAATTCTCCTGCGTTCAGCTCTGGATCAGGTGGTAAACCAGGTCATCAGCTAATCTGGAGCTTGATAGTCAGATGCGGGGCTGAACCTCAGTCTATCCATCTGTGTGTGATAGATAAAATGCATAAGATGAATGTTGCATGAAGTGGTAAATATGGTTTGTAGTGTTAAAGTGCTCTCAGTGGTGAAGAAGTTGAGAAAATTATTATTTAAATGCCTGTGATTTTACTACTTAATAAAGAATCTTTTCATAGTTAATGTTTGTCTGTGCGTTGCCTAGTGTCTGAATCATTTGATTTCAAAATTATTATCCTCTGTTACTCAGATAAAATAGAGAATGGAGATGTCTACCAAAGAAGGAGAGGAACTCATTCGGGCAGCTCAGACGGACATGAAACGGGAAGTAAACAACAGGAAGGTGCTGGACAGACCGGCAGCAGCTGGCGGCGAATTCTTCTCCTCATCCTCGCCATCACTATCCACAACATCCCAGGTGAGTACAACCATCAAAACAAAGTTTTGCTAGGGAAAGTAAATTGAATTCAGATAATCAGTCTTCTTCCTAATTGATAAACAGTCTTTTTCTTTGTTGTCTGACAATGACGCAGTTCAGCTATAAGCTTCCATCAGTGTAAACAGACAGAATGCCGGCTCTCGCTGATAAACAATCTTCGTCTTTATTGTGTCGTATACATACTGCAAAACAGTTGTTTTTTTCCCCGCACAGCAAAGACGATGGCTATTTATCAGTCAAGTTTTTCTAGGAGCGGTAAATTGAATTCAGATAAACAGTCTTCTCCTTTATCAGCGAGGGCCAGCACTGTGTCTGTTTTTTTTTTTGCGTCTTCTACAACTGTGCAGCCTGATACATTAAGATTTAAAGCTGAGCATGCTGCTATTATTTTTTCTTGCAGGCTAAATTGAATTCCTCAAATACAATCTCTGCAGGCCAATGAGTGACAGCTGCATTTTCAGCTGTGAGAGTTAACAAATGCAACAGTCATTTTTGGAACTCTGGCTTGAGTTGTGATAAGGGTTGGCCTACATATACCCCATCAAGAATGAATATATATATATATATATATATATATATATATATACACATATATTACACACACAAACATATACACATATACTGTATGTTACTAGAAAAGCACTCAGCAAGCGCAGACCTCCGCCAAGCAGCTCGAGCCTTTGATCTCTCTACAATGCACACACACAGACACACTTTCTCATCATGATATGTGGGGACATCAGACTGGTGATTTTTTTGTTCGGCATGATCCCATCACCTGATTCTTCCCAAAATTGAATCCCCTCTTTATGAAGTCAAATCCATAAAAACATTTCAGCATAATCTGTTTTTAAGTTTTTGAGTTATTTTGCACGCAAACCAACACTGACGAAAACATAAAAATTGGCAAAATGTTATACACTACCAGTCAAAAGTTTGGAAACACCTTCTCATTTAATGGTTTTTCTTTATTTTCATGACTATTTACATTGTAGATTCTCACTGAAGCCATTAAATACTATGAATGAGCACATATGGAATTATGTAGTGCAGAAAAAAGTGTGAAATATGGTTTGTTATCTTTCTGTGGTCTTTATAATACTCAAGTAGGGTTTGGCATTTTAACAATGCTCAGTTGGTACTAAGGGGCCCAAGGTGTGCTGGAAAAATGTACTACAAACCATTACAAACTTTTGACTGGTAGTGTACGTATGAGACAAATAACACTTCATTATCTACTTTTATGCTCACCAAGTAGTGAACAAAACCAAAGTTCACATAAAGTCCACATAAACTTGTTCCTCAAGCTCACACGGAATGCTACAATTATGTCGGCCCTGGTCTAAGAGATATTAGCTTTCTTTCGTGGGCAAAAGGTTTTAGGTCAAGTTCAAAGCGAGACGTGCACCCAAGAAATTTCACAGGGCTGCCGGTGCACATACCTAATCATAATCAGGGGTTAAAGTAAGCTGGAAAGATCTGGAATGGCATTCGTGCACTTTCATGTAATGACTAATTAAACCTGATGGGCAGGTTAATACATAGTTCTGTCGAGTGAGTTAGTTTTTCAAGTGCTGCAGCTGGATGTTTCTTCCCGCTGACCGCATGGAAATACTAATAATAAGAAAGTAATATCAGTAAAGTTGTGGTCATGGTATTTCAGCATGTAGCTAGTGAAGATGAGCAAGAATAAATGGAGTAACTTTTTTAGCCGGCAGTGATATTAACTTTGCCAATGAGGTTATGTTTTTCCTTTTCTTTTTGTGGTTAGCAGGATTGAGCAAAAAGCTGCAGACAGAATGAGACAAACATTTTATCACTGGTGGGACTTTTGGAATTGTTTTGCATCCAGATCCAGGATTTTTTTTTTTTTTTTTTTAATTCATTCTTCAGCATTGTGAGATAGGGCTGTCCAGCCTTGGCAGAGGTATGCAGTCTTGGATTGCTCTTGTTTCAGATGCAATTTTTCAAACAGCTCAACATATATAAACAAGCATACAAACACACACGTTTCTGTGTTGTGTAAGATACAGTTGCTGTGTTTCCAAAGGAGGAAAAATAAGTGAATGTGTTGCACTCTCAGAGATGGAGAAAGATGTAAGAAAGTGAGAATGGGAAAAGAAGATGAGTCATTATCTTCAAAGGTAAGGACTGCTCAGCAAGTGACATTCTAGCAAGTGACACTAACTGGAAATTTAAATTTTACATGTAATGTTCTAATTCGTGCCAGATTTTTCTTATTTGGATCTGTAAGGCAAGGCTGAAATGGTTTAGTCATGTATAGAGGAGGGATAGTGGAGATACTAGATAAAGGAATATGGAGCTGCTGGGGAGGAGGAAAAGAGGAAGCCCACAGAGAAGCTAAATGGATGTAGGACATGCAGAGGAGGATGCAAGGGATAGGGTGAGATGGAGGCAGCTGATCTGCTTTGGTGACCCCAAAGCAAGAAGAAGGGATTTAGACATGACGTGTTGGTGATGTTATGTTTTTTTTTGTTTTTAATATAATGAAACAATTTGCAAACCAAATTAAAGTGTAATAATTTTGTGTGGTTCAAAAGTTGCATGAAAATACTAGAGAGTACAGTTTAGAGCAGGAAAAAGGGTAGTTTGTAGACTTTTGGTGATTAGCGTATTATTTTATGCTAGTGGAGAGCAGGCTGTGGTGTTCATGGTCAGTGTGAGGTTATATCAGGGGTCAAAGACAGGAATTTAAATTTAAGATGATCGATGCTTATTAAAGTCACCTAATTCCCACTTCACTCTGCCTTTATTCTGTCTAGGGGTTGGAAATCAGCCATGAAAGCTCATGTAGCATCTGCTTATATCTTGTTGAGTTCAGTGGGCTAAATTCACAAAGAGTAGTAACTCTTATAACCACAACAGCACAGTTCAGCTGATCACAGCCGGTACACAAAGAAAAAACTCTACTGGAGCTCACTGTAAGAATATTATTATTATTTATTTCTTACTGATTTTTTTCCTCATGTTGCTCCACTCTAGTGACTTGCAAAACTATTCACCCCCTTTGTATTTTTCCTATTTTTTGTGTTATAACCTGTAATTTAAATGAATTTTTGCTTTTTTTGCAAAAAAAATACAAAATATTGCAAATTATTGCAACAGATTAAAAGAATATTTTAAAGATATCTAATAAATAAAAACATGAAAGTGCTGCGTGCTTATGTATTCATCCCCTTAGCTATGAAGCTCTCAAATAAGATCTGGTGCTACCAGTTACCTTCGGAAGTCACATAATTAGTTAAATAAGGTTCACATGTATACAGTCTATGTATATCTATATACCTGTTCTAAAAGGCCCCAGAGTCTGCAACACCACTCATCAGGAGGCACCAAAGTTGACAACAAAGTTGAGGTGAAGTTTAAATCAGGGTCGGTTATAAAAAATTATCCAAAACTTTGAAAATCCCACAGAGCACCATTAAATCCATCATCACAAAATAGAAAGAACAAACCTGCCTAGAGGGCTGTCCTGCGAAACTTACAGAACGGGCAAGGAGGGCATTAATCAGAGAGGCAACAAAGAGACCTAAGGTAACCCTGAAGGAGCTGGAAAGCTCCACAGCAGAGACTTCTGGATCTGTCCACAGGACCACTATAAGCTGTACTCTGCACACAAGTTGGCTTTATGGAAGAGTGGCCAGAAAAAAAGCCATCGCTTACAAAAAAAAAAAAAAGCAAGAAAGCACTCCCCAAACATATGTAAGAAGGTCTTGTGGTAAGATGAGACTATCAAGAAAAACACTATGTCTGCAACCAAACCAACACCTCTCATCACCCCGAGAACACCATCCCCACAGTGAAGTATGGTGACACCAGCATCACGCTGTGGGAATGTTTTTGATCAGCAGGGACTGGTAAACTGGTCGGAATTGAAGGAATGATGGATGATGCTAAATACAGGGGAAATTCTTGAGGAAATCTTTTTTTCAGTATTCTAGGGATTTGGGACTGGGATGGAGGAAAATGACCCTAAGCATACTGCTAAAGCAACACTGGAGTGGTTTAAAAGAAAATGTGTTGATGTGTTGGAATGGCCTAGTCAAAGCCCAGACCTCAATCCAACTGAGAATCTGAGCCATGACTTAAAGATTGCTGTAAACCAGTGGAACCAATCCAGCTTGATGGAGCTGGAGCAGCTTGGCTGATAGGCCAAGCTCTTACCCTAAGAGACTGGCAGCTGTATTTACTGCAAAAGGTGACTTTGAGGGGTGAATACATATGCATGCACCACTCATTTGTTTTTTATTTATTAGATATTTTTAGAATAGTTTTTTTTTTTCATTTTACTTTTCCACGTAATTTTTTTGGTGTAAAATGAAAAAAATATCAATTTAAATTACAGGTTGATTACAGGTTGTAATGCAAAACGACAGGAAGCGTGCCAGCAGCACGGTGGCGTGGTGGTTAACACTGTTGCCTCACAGCAAGAGGGTCCGGGTTCAAATCCAACAGCTGGCTACCTTAGTCCCTTCTGTGTGGAGTTTGTGGGTTCTCTCTGGGTCCTTTGGTTTCCTCCCACAGTCCAAAGACTTGCACAGGGGGTTAGGTTAACTGGCAATTCTAAATTGACCATAGGTGTGAATGGTTGTTTGTCTTTCTGTGTTGGTTCTGCAAGAGACTGGCCACCTGTCCAGGGCGTACCCTGCCTTATGCCCAATGACAGCTGGGATGGGCTCCTGCAACCCTCAATTGGGTAAGCGGAAGGTCAAGTTTATTTATATAGCACATTTCCAAACAGTCCATGCTGCACAAAGTGCTTAACAATGTAAGATACCACTAAAAATAAATAAAATGAACCCCAAAAAAAAATACAAGTAAAACAATGACAACAGTTGAGGCTGTTAAGACCAAAATATTTAGGTCAAAGTGAGTTAAAAGCCAAACCATAAAAATGTGTCTTTAATAACGATTTAAAATGCTCGAGCATTTGTGCAGATCTAATTTCAAGAGGAAGGCTATTCCAGAGTCTGGGACCTGCCACAGAGAAGGCTCTATCACCACGAGATTTAAGCTTAGTGCGTGGAGTAAGCTTAAAGACCTGGACCTCACGGTTCTTTCTGGAGCATGAATAAATAAGAGCTCAGACAGGTAAGAAGGGGCTCGGCCATTTAGTGATTTGAAGACGAAAAGTAAAATTTTAAATTGGAGCCTGTAACGAACAGGAAGTCAGTGTAGTCAGAGAATATGCTCCTTCCATTTAGTGCCAGTTAGCAGACGAGCAGCTGCATTTTGGACCAACTGGAGACGATAAAGAGAGCCCTGGTCCAACCCAAAGTACAGAGAGTTGCAGTAGTCCAGTCTGCAGGTAATGAACAGATGAATAACACGTTCAAAGACATTAGCTGGTATGGCTTTACCTTGGCTAGCTGTCTTAATGAAAAAAGCTAGATTGGACTACTGCGCTCACCTGCCTACACAGTTTAAAGGAACTGTCAAGGTACACACCGAGGTTTTTTACAATAGACTTACAATAGGAAGATAAGGGGCCCAGAGCACTGTCAGTGTGCTTATTAACGAAGTTACCAAAAATGACAGCTTCTGTTTTGTTTTCATTTAATTTTAAAAAGTTTAAAGACATCCACTCCTTAACGTCATCAAGGCAGCATAATAATGACTGAAGTGAGTCTGTCCCTGCTTTTAAGGCAGGTAGATCTGCAAGTCATCTGCAAAACAGTGAAATGAAAGATTGTACCGTGAGAAAATAGACCCCAGTGGCAACATATACAGTGCAAACAAGGCAGGACCCAAGATCGAGCCTTGGGGTACACCATAATTAAGAGAGGCTATTTTGGAGCTGTGGGGGCCCATGTTGACATAAAAAGTCCTACCAGATAAGTAGGACCGGAACCACTGAAGAGCAGACCCTTTTAGGCCAGCATATGATTCCAGCCGTGATAGCAGGATATCATGGTCGACCGTGTCAAAGGCCGCTGTCAGGTCCAATAGCAAGAGGGCAGCAGGGCTGCCAGAATCCAGAGTTAAAAGAATATCATTAAAAACCCTTAAAAGTGCCGTCTCAGTGCTGTGCAGTGATTTAAAACCAGATTGAAACTTTTCAGAGATCTCATTAAGATCAAGGTGGGCCTGCAACTGTAAGTAGACCACTTTCTCCAGAACTTTTGAAAGAAAGGGAAGCTTCGAAATTGGCCTGTAATTAGCCAAAACAGTTGGGTCCAGATTGTGTTTCTTGAGAAGAAGCTGAACTATAGCTTGTTTAAAACATAATGGGACACAGCCTGTAGCAAGGGAAGTGTTAATTAATCTCTGGATGAAAGGCCCAACA
>VUQH01078023.1:2984-15278 GCA_015106775.1 Etroplus canarensis
GGCTTCGTAACTCAGTGCAAGCTGGTTTTTAGCCAGCTTCACCGAACGTATGCTTCTGACAGCCCTAAAATAGCGTTTATGATGAATCTGTTCACAGGAAGAGCCCTTCAGTGGGGTCAGTCCGTGATAAACTCAAGTGATGAGATTCCTTACTCTGAGTTTATCACCAAATTTAAGACTGTGTTTGTCCAGGGCGCGAGTGCTGACGCCTCCGCTCACCACCTCCTCTCCCTCCGCCAGGGTGGCCGGAGAGTTTCTGATTATGCCATAGACTTTTGGATTCTTGCAGAAGAGACCAGCTGAGAGGTGAGCGCACTTCGTGGAGCCTTTCTAAATGGATTAAGCAAGACCCTGCAGAGGGAGTTCGTGGTGAGAGAGCTGCCAGCCATGCTGGAGGATCTGATCTCGCTGTGCACTCACCTGGACGACTACCTGCGGTATTCGCCCTCTTCACAGCAGCAGATTGCGCAGCTTGGCGAGTCGCTGCCCCTCCTCACCTGACCTCGGCGACGCATCTGGGGAGACTGAGGCTTCCAGTGAGAGTGAGCCCATGCAGCTGGGTGGGTCTCGTCTCTCCCCAGAGGAACTCAGCCGGAGGATCGTGCTGGGTGAGTGCCTGTATTGTGGGCGAAGGGGCCATGCTGTTAATACCTGTCGGTGGTGGCGAAAAGATTAGGTCTGTCAGTGGGTGTGGGGACACTGAAGGGCCTAGGAGCAACCAGTTCTGCTCTACCCCACTTCATGATTAATGCTAAACTGGGGGAAGCGTGCAACCAGTCTTCTCTCCAGGCCCTCGTCGACTTGGGGGCAGAACAAAGCTTTGTGGATATCAGCCTGGCTAAGGTCCTGTCCTTGCCGCGCAAATATCTCACTGAACCTCTCCAGATCCTGGCTCTCAATGGGGCTCCCCTGGGTTGGGTTATTCACCGCACCGCTCCAGTGCCACTGCTGCTTTCAGGTAATTACCAGGAACGCATTACTCTGTACCTGTTTGATGCTCCTCAAACTCCCTTGGTACTAGGATTTCCCTGGTTGCAGAAATACAACCCTGTGATTAACTGATCAGAAAATAAGCTTACCGGCTGGGGTTCCCTATGCCATCAAAACTGACTGCTTTCTGCCTCTCCTCCGTCTCTCCCGCTGACTCCAGCTCTTCAGGAGCCGCCGGACCTCTCTCATGTTCCTGCGGTCTACCATGACCTCGGAGCTGTTTTCCGTAAGGACCTCGCTCTCTCTCTGCCTCCTCACCATCCTTACGACTGCGCTATTGACCTGCTGCCAGGGGCTCTCCTTCCATCCAGCCGCCTCTACAGCCTGTCTAAACCGGAGAGAGGGAGCATGGAGAAATATATCCATGACTCGCTAGCAGCAGGCATCATCCGACCCTCATCCTCTCCCGTGGGCGCGGGATTCTTTTTCGTGGGGAAGAAGGATGGCTCCCTCCGGCCCTGTATAGACTATTGAGGGCTCAACGAGATAACGGTGCGTAACAAATATCCCTTACCACTGCTGTCTTCTGCGTTTGAGGTGTTACAGGGAGCCACCATCTTCTCCAAGCTGGATCTCCGCAACGCCTACCATCTCGTGCGCATCCGGGAGGGGGATAAGTGGAAGACAGCGTTCAACACCCCACTCGGGCACGTCGAATACCTGATCATGCCCTTCGGCCTCACCAACGCCACAGCTATCTTCCAAGCCCTGGTCAATGACATCCTTCGGGATTTTCTCCTCCGCTTCATCTTCGTCTATCTTGATGACATCCTCATCTTCTTCCGCAACCTCACCGAACATCAGCAGCATGTCCGTCAAGTCCTCCTAGCTAGAAAACTGTCTATTCGTCAAAGGTGAGAAGTGCGAATTTCATGTGGAGAAAACTTCCTTCCTGGGTTTAATTATCGAGCGGGGACAGGTTAGAGCCGACCCCACCAAGATTAAGGCGGTGGTCGACTGGCCCGTACCTGGCTCCCGCAAACAATTACAACAATTCCTTGGGTTTGCAAACTTCTATAGAAGTTTTATCAGAGACTTCAGTAAAGTTGCCTTGCCACTCCCCTCTCTTACTTCCACCAAGCGGACTTTCCAGTGGACCAACGCAGCTCAGCAAGCCTTTGATCGCCTCAAGCGCCTCTTCACCTCCGCGCCGGTCCTCTCCCAACCGGACCTGACTCAGCCCTTCATCGTGGAGGTGGATGCCTCTGACACCGGCGTGGGCGCGGTCCTTTCACAGAAGGTAGATGGCAAAATGCATCCCTGTGCTTTCTTTTCTCATCGTCTCTCCCCCGCAGAGCGGAACTATTCTGTTGGAGACAAGGAGCTGCTAGCCATCAAACTGGCTCTGGGGGAGTGGAGACACTGGCTTGAGGGCGGGGAGCACCCTTTCCTGATCTGGACAGATCATAAGAACCTCGCTTATCTCCGCACTGCCAAAAGACTCAACTCACGCCAAGCCAAGTGGACATTATTCTTTACTCGTTTTGACTTTTGCATCACTTACCGGCCTGGGTCTCACAATGTGAAGTCGGACGTGCTCTCTCGCCAGTTCTCCCCCTCTGACTTTCCTGACAGTGAGCCCATCCTGCCTCCCTCCTGCATCATCGGCTCGCTCACCTGGGAGATAGAGACTCTCATCCAGAATGCGCAGCGGGATGAACCGGACCCAGGCACCGGACCTCCCAACCGGCTCTTCGTTCCCATGGCAGTCAGAGGCAAGGTCATCCACTGGGGGCACACAGCCAAGTTCACCTGCCACCTTGGCAGCTCTCACATGGCCTCCTTCCTCCAGCATCTATTCTGGTGACCTAACCTTGTCCGGGATGTGCACGAATACGTCGCCGCCTGCCCAGTCTGCGCCCAGGGCCGGAGAACTTTGACCACTACCCATGCCTGGACAGCCTTGGTCCCACATCTCCATGGACTTCATCACCGGCTTGCCGCCATCTTCAGGTAACACTGTCATCCTCACGATTATTGGCCGGTTTTCCAAAGCAGCTCACTTTGTCGCCCTGCCCAAACTGCTCACAGCTCTGGAGACCGCCCAGCTTGTCACAGAACATGTTTTCCGCCTTCATGGCATCCCGCTGGACATCGTCTCCGACCGAGGTCCCCAGTTCGTCTCCCGGGTGTGGAAGGAGTTCTGCTCTGTTCTGGGTGCCCAGGTTAGTCTCTCCTCGGGTTTTCATCCGCAGACCAACGGGCAGGAGGAGAGGTTGAATCAGTAGTTGGAGGCGGTGCTTCGCTGCATGATGGCAGAGAATCAGTCTCCCGGAGCACCCATCTCCCCTGGGCACATAATTCCCTCAACTCGTCTGCCACTGGCCTGTCTCCCTTCGAGGTCTCTCTGGGATACCAACCGCCGCTCTTCCCTTCTCAGGAGGATGATCTCTCCATGCCCTCCATTCAGCTCCATCTCCGTCGTTGTCGTCGCCTCTGGAAGTCCGCCGGTCCAAGGTACAAAACAAACGTCAGGCTGACAAACACAGGCAACCGGCTCCTCCCTACTCAGCAGGTCAGAAAGTCTTTCAATCCACTCGTCATATACAGCTGCGCACTGAATCTAAGAAACTGTCCCCCAGTTTCATCAGACCTTTCACCATTCAAGCTATAATTCTTTTTCATGCCAATATGTTTATTGTCTTTTTCAAAAAATTTTCACAAACACTTAACATATACACATGCATACATATACCCACTACACACACAAACTGTATACCCTTGCATCATCCCTCAATCTGAATAAACACAATGAAATTGGACTAGTTAATAAATTATGAAGGAATAAATAAATAAATAGATAAATAAATAAAAATTAAAAAGATAAAAAGGGAAAAAAAAAGGGGGGAAAGAAAGGAAAAAAGAAAATCAGGGGCTACATTTTACAGCATTTGCAAGTTTCAGAAAAATCTAGCACTTTCATTTGTCATCATATTTATATATGGTTCCCAGAGTTTATCGAAGTCTTTTCGTTTGCCCTTGGAAATGTATGTTAGTCTTTCCAGTCCAATACATTCAGAAAGTTCCTTCATCCACATTTTTATTTTAGGGGCATCCATACTCTTCCAGCATAGTGCAATAGCTCTGATGGCTTGTAGAAGTCCAAAGTCCAAAACTGCATACTGTTTCTGTGTTTGTAGAAAGTTCTTTGAGTATATTCCAAGCACACATAGTTTAGCATTTAAAGAGACTTTGGTATTAAACACTTAACAAAACCTTAACTCAAAAAAACTGACCTCCTCAAATGAGAAACAACTCAAGCTATACATAGCTCCCACATGATATCACAACATAACAAGCGGCCGCCACTGCTATAGGCAAGCTGTAGGTAGCCATGTATTCAGGACACTTGAGGAAACTTCGCCAACCCAACCATTAACAAACTGATTGTATGCCTCCAGTGACTTGCCAGCACAACATAATCGTACACGTCTTAGACCCCCATTCCACTGGCGCCGATCGATGCCGTTTTGACCCACTGTTATCGGCAATACCAGGACTATGCCAACGTCAGTTCACCGCCAATAAAACGTCTTTCATCGGTGGGTAATCGGTTGGACACGGCAGTGCGAGCAGCACAACCAGGCATGCATTGTGAGTGCATCCTTGATGCCATGGCAATGCGTTGGTCACAACGTGAATGCCAGCCTTTTGATGGGAATATAACAGCAATAGATCGTCAGGAACCCAGTTTTCAGCCAGTTCACGCCGTTTTGTGCCATTTTGATCGGGAATGCTAAATCGGCACGGATCGCCATAATTGGCGCTATTACGGCTCCAGTGGAATGGGGGGTTAAAATATTGAATTGGTGGCAATGCTGAAACTTCATGGTTCAGCTTTTCCTTTGCTAATGAGTATGGATCCACACCTATTATGCCGAGTTTCTCATCGTATCTCTTTCTATTTTCCATACATGATTCTACATAGTCTTCTTTTGCATTTCCATGATTCTGATCACAAGTCGAATCCGACATCAAAACAGTTTGAAATTCATGGAGGAGATAAACGGCAGTGCGTGTGTGTGTGTGTAAACAAGTACAGCTTGCCAAAAAAAGATGGCGTCGCTAGGGAGGTCACATGACCAAAAAGCGTGTCTGTGGGAACTATGTATATACTAACAGAATAAACTATATTTAACAGAGAGGGGGAAACCACAGGGAAAACTTCTAACGTGACACCAAATTAAACCCCATTCCCCCCACATGGTCACTGATTGAGTCCACTGGGTTGGCCTCTGCATTTAACTCCGCTCCACCCTTAGGGTCCTATTTTTGCTCAAACCAGGAAGGACCAGAGCAGCAGACAGGTAACTCAAAGAAAAGGAAAAGAATTACTGCAACTAATATAAATCAATGACAAAACAATGTAAGCCAAATGTGCACGCTATCATTTAGAATACAGTGTAGTGTCAACATACATAATAACAAATAACCAAATTAAACTAATCATTTGACACAACTAGTGACTATAAACTAACTCAGATGCAAAAATAAAGGAGTGCAAAATACTACTCATTCAATAACTTATAAATAAAATATGAATAAATATTTGAATTGTGTGGTTGTAACCACAACCATCACAGTGCCTTAGCATTACAGTGGATTTATCCTTCTGCATTGAATCGAGCCAGTGGTTACATTGCAGCTGCAAGCAGTCTTAAAACCCTACAACTTAAGCTTGTTTATACCTCAGCGGTGAGTCTCTGTAGAACCTATGACGTAGACTACACAAGTGGTTGCAGTATTCATACCAGTGTGGGGTTTGTGTCGACCTGATGTGTAGTTACATTTCTAGAGACGTGTGCATCAGGTTATGGCATAGGGTTTCATAAAGGTTTGTGGCTATGACGTACTTACAGCATTGATTCAACACAGTGCCATAAATCCACTGTTACGTTACACTGTTAAAGTCTTGGGCCCACCGCATTTCTTTATATTTTGCTTCCAAGGAGCCAGGCTTTTTTCTAATTTTTAAAGTGGGCTTGAGCAGGCATTCAGAAGGTGTTTCACATTTTTCATTGGATATTAGCTGCTCTTTTCAACCATTTTCAGTCCAGTCACACTGGCATGGCATAAGCTGTGTCCTAAAAATATCTGAGGAAACTGGACAAGTGGAGGGCAGAAGAAGAAATTGCTTAAAAAAAGTATCTGAAAGTCAAGTCCTTAAGAAATGGGGGAAAAAATCCAGCAAAGATCTGACACAGGACCTGAAAGATGCTTCTGGCCCTTAAGTTGATGCAGCTACTGCTTGTTGAAGCCTCATCAGAAATGGCCTCAATGGAATGGTGGCTGTCAAGAAGCCATTCTGAAGAAAGGGAAACTAGGCTGAAAATCAGTGGTAGCAGGATTTACTGAGTGTTGAATGGACCTGAAAATTATTGAAGCAGTGTCGGATCATTTTAATAGAGAATGGGGGGGCAGCCAGCATCCAAAGAAGAGCTTTGGAATGTCCTTCCAGAAGAAGACTTCATGAAGAAATGACAAGAAGGCTTGCCTAAGAGAGTTCAGGCTGTGTTGAAAAATAAAATACTGACTTTCAGGCTGGTTAAAATTGTACAAACTCTTTTTGCCCTGTGTACTGTATTTCTATTTTATGTTGGCACATATTTCAGTGAATCAATGCACCTATTTCCCAATTTTCCAGCAAAATGAAAAGAAATGAGGAGTGCCCAAGACTTTTGCAGAGCACCGAAGGGTCAATGCAAACCATGCACAGGCATAAATGCTGGCGACAGAATTGACCACTTCCATAGGCACAGGTATAAATTAAACTTTATTGTGGGAACATGGGTCATGGTCGTTTTGGAGCTGCCTCACTCCTCTGTGCATTTTTTTCTGTCTTTTAATAATTTTTACCATCTCCCCAGCAAACATTTCAGTGCTGAATGACCATTAGATATAGATGAATGAATATATAAATGAATAAATATGAATATAATACTATGTGTATATAAATAATGAGTATAAATCTGAAGGCAGGAATATGAAGATTGAATATATCACATGTATGTGTCAAGTTCATTGTAGCATAAATTCTCAAAATTTAGACAATACTGTATACAGTAAACAAAGATGAGGCAAGTGAAACAAATCTATGTGTCATAGTAAGGAGCTGAAAAGTTTGATGGCCACAGGTAGGAATGATTTCCTGTGATGTTCTGTGGTGGTGTAATGAGTCTGGTGCTGAATGTGCTCCAGTGCCTGTCCAGCACGTCATGGAGAGGGTGTGAAGGATTGTCCAGTATTGTCCTTAACTTGGACAGCACTGTCAGAGACTCAAGCTTCATGCCCATGACGTTACTGGCCTTGTGGATGAGTTTGTTGAATCTGTTAGTGTCCGCTTCTCTCAGTCTGCTGGCCCAGCATACTACAGCGTAGAGGATGGCACTGGCTACTACAGATTCGTAAAAAGTCCTGAGCATCGTCTGGCAGATATTGAAGGAAATGAGTCACCTCAGAAAAAAGAGATGGCTCTGTCCCTTCCTGTAGATGGCTTCTATGTGCTTAAAGAAGTTCAGTTTATTGTCAGTGTGAATACCGAGATATTTGTAGTCCTCCCCTATCCCCGTTATTACCACTGCTGTAGCTTTTTTTTAAAGGAGGGGGGGCGGTTGTAGCCTTTAACAGAACAGTGAGGGGGGTAGACGGGAAGGTGGGGAGAGAGTGAGGGTAAGGATACCCTGGAAATGAACTGAGGGGGACTCAAAGCCAGGCCCCAGCAGCAGGGACTTGTGCCTTTGGGTCACCAGCTCAACTATGCGAGCTATAGTGGCAGCCTGCCATTGCTGTAGTTTAAAGTTTGTCACTCCGTGGGGACCATGCCCACCCCCTCACTGGCCTGGTACCCCAAGTGGTTGCCTTCCTTGCCTGGTGGCAAACGCCTCTGGCTTAGAGGAGGTTGTTTGTGTCTTGAAGGTTATCAGAGAGAAACAGAGAGGAAGTAAATGGATTTTACCTGTGGATCAAAGTTATGTTCGTGGTAACAGTGTATTTTATATAGCAGTGAGGGGGAAAAAAAATTATAAGCTGTCTTGTGAGGCTTCTGGTTGGACAGAGCTATAGTTGGAAAAAAATGGTATTAAAAACAGTTGGTATCCAAACAGGTTAAACATCACTTTTAGAAATCAGGTGTTAGAAGAAGTAAGATGATACATAATCAGGGTTTTAATGCTCCAAATTACCCAAAACCTTGGGTTGACCACAGTACCATTAAAATAACTGAAATGGTGACTCTGTGTGAACTCTTGGATTTAAAGAGAAAACTAATATCAACTCTGTGCTTCCCTCTACATGTCAGGACTATGATGGCCTCGTAGTTAGATCTGCAACCAAGGTGACGGCTGATGTTATCAATGCTGCTAATACTCTCAAAATTATTGGAAGAGCTGGGACCGGTGTAGACAATGTGGATGTTGATGCTGCTACAAAAAAGGGCATTATTGTCATGAAGTAAGTTTCTAGCTTATGCACAGCTTTTGTTTACTGTGCAGTTTCACTATAACATTAACTTTCCATTATTTTATTTTTCTGCAGCACACCAAGTGGTAACACGATCAGTGCTGCTGAGCTAACATGCACCCTGCTGATGAGTCTTTCAAGGCAAGATGAGTCATGCCCTTATGAACAATCAACATGCTTAGTGGTTGTAATTGAATTGCTGTAAAATTCCATTATTATGTTGATCTGCTTTTAGAAATGTGCCTCAAGCTACAATGTCAATGAAGCAAGGGAAGTGGGATCGCAAAAAGGTAAACACATTTTCGTTTGCCCCATGTGCTGTTTGAATGACTGTTTGCAGTTGGAACATCAAGCTATTACTGTTGCATGGTTGGCTTCATTGCTCATCCAGTCGTGAATAATCAGATGGGACACTTGTATCTGTGTAGTTTTGGATTTTCTCTGGGTCATTGTTTTGTTTCCGATTTTTCAGTTCATGGGTGCAGAGCTATATGGCAAAGTACTTGGAATAGTTGGACTTGGAAGAATAGGAAAGGAGGTTGCCTCCAGGATGCAGTCATTTGGCATGAAGGTGATTACAAGTGGTGTGCTAAGAGTTTTTGTAATATTTAGATGAAACAGACACAAGATAATAAATTTGTCTTCTCCTTATTAGACTATTGGCTATGATCCAATCACTCCTCCGGAAGTGTCAGCCAGCTGGGGGGTGGAGCAGATGTCTCTGGAGCAACTTTGGCCCCAGTGTGACTACATCACTGTCCACACTCCCTTAATGCCCTCTACTGTTGGTGAGCTGGATAGCAATAAAATGTCGGGTGGTTACATGGGTATAACAAACTGTATTAATGAGTTGTGGAATTTATCTTTGATGTGCTGAAGGTCTGCTTAATGATGAAACATTTGCCAAGTGTAAGAAAGGAGTGAAAGTTGTGAACTGTGCCAGAGGGGGCATCATTGATGAGGCTGCTCTGCTCAGAGCTTTGGAGTCTGGACAGTGTGGAGGAGCAGGACTTGATGTCTTTGTTGAGGTATGATCGCCTGCAAATTTAGCTTTAATATAAATAAAACAGATGTTGTTATTTACTCAGTGTTCTTTGCTGCAGGAGCCACCTATGAATCGCTCACTGGTGGACCATCCCAACGTCATCAGCTGCCCTCACCTTGGAGCCAGTACAAAGGAGGCTCAAGCTCGCTGTGGGGAGGACATTGCCCTGCAGATTGTGGACATGGTGAAGGGCAATAAACTGGTTGGAGCAGTAAGTCCAACAAGTTGATCTCACGCCATTTAAACAAAGGAGATTTCACAACATGAGTTTTAATGTTGGAAAATGTGCTAAAGGGCTACTGAAATGGTAATCTGAAGGACTTATGAAAGATGTGTTGATGGAGTCAAATTCTTGTTTTGTTTTATTGTACAGTCAGGCTTTCATTCTTCCTGTGAGATTTTGTCCCAGTGGCTGACAGAACTGCATTGTGAAAGTGAAGCTTGTAGGTACAAATAATGTAAAGGCTTGTTTATGTTATCCTGAACTGTGCAGTGACTTTTTTCACATACCAGTAAGTTAAAACAAAGGCTGTTCCACATGACATTGTCAAAGCCTAATTCAGCCAGAGATGCTTTCAGACTCTCTTCGAACAAACTGGTTGTACAGTAGCCATTTCACAAAAGCATGCTGTATTTCTCTTTTCTCCATGTACAGGTGAATGCACAGGTTTTGGCCAGCACGTTCTCCCAGAAATCTCACCAACTGATCAAACTCGGAGAAGCCGTCGGAGCTGTGCTTCATTCTTGCAGTGCTTCTAAAAAACCATTCAGTCATGTCCAAGTCACAACTCAAGGTAAACTAGTTCAACCAGTTTTTTGTAACCCAGTGACAGGAAGAGAGCTTATATTAAGGGAAAGAAATACTGTGGGAAATAGTTTTTCCTCCCTGTAGTGGTGTAATCATGAGACAGATGTGTAGGTGTGTAAGCTGTTATAGGAAAGTTATGGAGGTTTAGTTTCTTGTGGTCTTTTTTTTTCTGAAATTGTTCTGCCTTGAAATATTTCACTTGTAAGTAGAAGCACTTTCAACTATTTTCTACCAACCAGGGGATTGCATGAAGTCCTCCACTGGTTATATGACTTCAGCTGTACTGGTTGGGTTGCTCAGCCATGAATCTGGATGTTATCCAAACCTCATCAATGCGTTGAGCCTGGCTAAGGACACTGGGATCATGGTACGCCATCAACTTATTCTAGCAAATAGTGTGACAAAAATGAGCATTTACTTCAGAAATGTATCTTTTTATATGTGTGAATTGACTCTTCAGGTAAACCAAGCTCACTTTGCACCTGATGGGGCACCTGAAGATGTGTGTAAAGTGGAGATTATGGCCAGTGGCTGCAGCTTCAAAGCCAGCGGTTCAGTTCAAGGTGGGGTACCAGTCCTGCTGGAGCTGAGCAACAGCGTGTTCAGACAGCCCATCTCTCTCACTGGAAATCTGCTATTCTTTAAGGCCTCTGCAAAGCCTCAGCTATTGTCCTCACTGGCAGGTAAGAAAATGTAGACAGGTGCATCAAAATCAGAACTGTAGACTGTGTATATTAAAGTTGAATGGGACGGGACAAACAAGGGGCGGGTCTGACTGAAAACCCATGGGAAACTGCACTTTCATACAGTAGTGACTTATCATTCGCAAGGCAGCTTTAATAATTCCATATTTGTAAAGTTGTTTGCTACGGCATTTGAATGATAACATTATTTTAAAGAGTTATTGCTCGTGATGTGAATGATTTCCTATACCAGTCCTTGTGGCAGTGGAGCTAAATTAGTCTGTTAGAGAAAGTGCCCTGCTGCCTACCCAGGAAGCGATGCAGAGGATGGTCAGCCATATCCATGATGGATAGCAGTAGGATCTATGAGCTCCATACCACCTCAGCTTCAAGTATCCAGTTTTCAGCCAATCACAGAGCCAGCCTTCCCGATCAGTTATTCAGTCTGTTGGCGTCACCAAGCTCTAATGCTGTTGATCCAAGAAGACCTCAGAAAAGTACACTACACTTGCCATAAGACTGATAGAAATTGTCCAGCATTTTGCTGCACACACTAGGATTTCAGCTTCCTTTGGAAATGGAGTCTGCTCATCCCCTCCTTGGATACAGCATCTGTGTCAGTCTTCCAGTTCAGCCTGTTGTCGATGCTGAAAATTGTTGAATTACCAATATTTCAATTTTAGATTTAAAAATGATTTTTTTTTTTTGGAACAGGATAGACACGGGTGTAGCTGTCTCCTTCCTTCTGAAGTTGGTCACCATCTATAATCTATGCAGTATGCTGCTTTATTGTCTCTCTGACTCCAATGGGGACCATAATTTACAAAATGAACATTAAGTTGTACTCATTAAGACCAGAAACGAGCAACTGAGAACACAAATTCCTCAAGAAAGTGTTTACTGAAGTTATAAATCAAGATAGAAGTAGGGTTTTACCTCTGCCAGTGAGGTTATGTTTTCATTGGTGTTGGTCTGTTTATTTGTCTCTGTGCAGTTTAACTCAAAAAGTTATGAACAGATTTAAATTTTTAAAAAAAATTAGAGGTGGAGTGTGGTGCAAGTAACAAGCTATTAAATTTTGTAGGTGATCTGGATCACAATTTGGACCTGGGAGTTTTTTTTTAATTACTTCAGGAGCTAGGCCCTGGTGGAGGTTTGCGCGCTCAGAGTGGTTCTAGTTTATGATGGAATTCTATGTAATCAGTTATTTTTGTGATAAAGCGTCACCACCTGCTGGACATGAGAGAGAATACATGTTTAAGGCACTTTTCCTATTTACTTCCCTTCATTTCACTGAATTTAGTTTTTTT
>VUQH01078023.1:15298-33393 GCA_015106775.1 Etroplus canarensis
TTTAGTTTTTTTTTAAATGCCTACAAGCTAATAGCTACAGCCTGTTTGTCTCTTTGTTGGGTTGTTCTCGCTGTATTTGTAAGGCAGACCTGTCTTTTGATGCTGAAGTGGTTTTGCCAATGTATATTGAACATATTCACAGTCAGTTTGTTGAACCGCTGAGAAAAGTATTCTTTTTTTTAGTCTTTTATACAGAAGAAACTTACACGAATAAATTAAGGCGCATTTTGTCACCTAAAGTTGTCTCCATTGACATTTTGGGCAAAATTCATAGTTCACTTAAAACACATCTATAGTATAATGCTGGAGATAAGTTTGTTTAAAATCTTAAAACATTTAAAACAACATTGAACACAGCAAGGTGTAGTAAACATTTAAAATGCTAAAACAGCTGAATGGGAGAGTTAGGTTGGTAGCAAATGATAGGAGTAAGTTTCTGTGACTGTTAAATATTTTTTACTCAAATACAGAATGCATTGTTGTGTTCTCCCCAACTGTTATTTTATGCACAATTGTTTTTTGTTTTTGTTTTTTTTAATTGCAGTCTTCACCGAGGTTTCTTTTCTTTCAATTCACACCTATTTTCTCTTCAATTGTTCTTTGTTTAGGACTGCTGGCCACAGAGGGAGTGGAGATTGAGTCTTTCAGTGCTCCTGCAGACCGCTCTGGGGATCTGTGGTATTGTGTGGGAGTGTCCTCTCTCTTAAGAGATCTCAGTGCCTTGAACTCTTTGGTGAAGGATGCAGCACAGCTCAGCCTTTAAATGACAGTAGATGCACTTACAGAGTCACCGAATAACATTTCAGGATCTAAAAAACTCTTAACATTTTCAGCAGTGTCTAATATAAATGATCCGGTCTTTGTGTTTACGGCTAACAACTTGTTTAGCAGTTGAATACTTGCAGTTTAAAACTTGCATTTTGATCATGTTCCTGTGTTTAGATGTTTTTATTAAATTTTAGAAGGAAAAACTGAATAAAATATTTGTCAAAAGCTTTTCAGTTTGTTTGTTGGTCTCGTATATTTACATTTTCAATTCCTTACATTTTAAAGGGACTTTAAAACTGGAGTTCAATACAACAGCCCTGCAGTAAAGATCTCCTTAAGATACTAAGGTTAAGTCGGTGCGATGCTTATTTTAGGGCATTGTTATTAGTTCTTAATAAGATTGCATTGTGCAGGGTCACACAATATTTCCCAGGGTTAATGTCAGCTGATTTGCAGATTGTACGTGTAAATGGGAAAAAAATAGATAAAGCAGTAAGAGCTAAAGATTAAAAAGATAATGAAGATGTTTAATTTTTAACATTTATATTATTTTAAAAGTCAGACACCTATTTATTTATTTATTTATTTATTTATGTGTTGTGCAAGTTTCTAAGACCACCAATGAATAGGTTGCGGAAAATAAAGTTTTTATAGGCCTCTATATAATCCTGTGAAAAACTAAGTACACCCTTACTACTTTCACAAGAAGGAGGAAAGACAGTAGAAATGCTGTTAGAGAAGTAATTGTTGCTGCCCATCAATCTGGGAAGGGTTATACAAACATCAACACCATTAACAAACAATTTGAAGTATCATTCTACAGTGAGAGATTCCTCACAAGAGGAAAACATTCAAGATAATTGCTAATATTCCCAGTGGTGGATGTCTGTTAATTTACCACAAGGTCAGACTGTGCAATGCCCAGAGAAATTGCAAAAACACCAAACAGCTACATCTTAGATTCTACAGGCCTCAGTTAGCATGGTAAACTTAATGACAGTGCAATTAGAAAAAGACTGAACAAGTATGGCTTGATTGGAAGGATTGTTAAGAGAAAGCCTCTTCTCTCTAAACTGAACATGGCAGCATAGCTTAGGTTTGCAAAGTTGCATCTGAGCAGACCTCTGGAAAAAAAATGTCCTTTGGATAGATGAGATCAAAGTGGAGATTTTTGGGCCTAATGCACAGCACCATGTTTGGTGAAAACAAAGCATATCAGCACAATCAATTCATACCAACTGTCAAGCATGGTGGTGGAGGGGTGATGATTTGGGTTTGTTTTGCAGCCACGGGACCTGGACACCCTGCAGTCTTTGAGTTGACCATGAAATGTGTATACCAAAGTAATCTAGAGTCAAATTTGAGGACGTGTCCAACAGCTGAAGCTTGGCTGAAAACGAATCGTACAACAGGACAATGATTCCGGGAACACCAGCAAATTACAACAGAAAGAATCAGTGTGTTGAAATGGCCCAGTCAAAGTCCAGACCTCAACCTGACTGAAATGCTGTTATGGGACCCGAAAAGAGCTTTGCGTAAATGAATGTCCACAAACCTCAATGAACTGAAGCAATGTTGGAAAGAAAAGTGAGTCAAAACTGGTCCAAAATGATGTGAGAAGCTGATATTCATACAGAAAGCATTACTTCAAGTTATTGCCACCAAAGGTGGTTCTACAAGCTATTGAAACATGGGATATACTTTGTTTTATATATTACTCTATGAAGCCTCATGACTTTGTAGAGTAATATGAAAACGTTTCTTCAAGATTGTACATCAGTGATACAATCTGAATTTTGTTTGTGGGCAGCTGTGACTCAGGAGGTAGAGCAGGTTGTCTTCCAATTGGACGATTGGCGCTATGATCCTTGGCTTCTCCTGTCTTCATGTGGAAGTATCTTTGTGCGAGACACTGAATTAATTTACATTCAAACCTTAACAGGGATATGTCTAGAAGGGAGGCATGGGGTGCCAGTGTTTCCAATGCAGTGCCCAAAGATCACCAGCATCCAATATTGGTTTTAGCCATATCCCTCGTGCACAGAGATATCTCCTAATTCTCAGAAGCTTTTGTTGATATCATGTACTGTTGATGATGGAATACTCAAAGTATCTGCAATTTTATGCTGATGAACATTGTTCGGAAATTGCTCCACAATTTGTCACAGTTTCTGGCAGGTTCCTGAACCTCTGCTCGTATTTACTCTCTAAGGTGCTCTTTTTATACCCAGTCACATTACTGGCCTGTTGCCACAGAGACTTCATTAGTTGCAACAAATTCCTCCAATTGTTTCTTTTTAGTACCACCCGGAAGCATAGTGGTTTGCACATTCCCCTTACAAGTGAAAGGTCCCTGGTTCAATCCCAGGTGGGAGCACAAGCCCCCCTTACCATGGAGGGCTGCATCAGGAAGGGCATCTGGTGTAAAACCTCTGCCAAATTACCAATGCAGATTAATCCACTGTGGTGACCCCTTGGTGGAGAATACAAGGGAGCAGCCAAAAGGTACATTTTAGTTTTCCAGTCTTTTGTTGCCCTTGTCCCAACTTTCTGAGACATGTTGGTGCTGTCAAATTTAAGATAAGCAAGTATTTTTTTTACAAAATAGTAAAATGTCTCACTTTCAACATTAGGTATTTTTTCTGTGGACTTTTATGACTAAGATATTGGCTTATAAGAGTTGCAAATTATTACATTATAGAATTGTAGTTTAAGTATATTTTCATAATATAACTTGTGCACTGTTAAGCTACATCAGGAGGATTACAATTTTACAGAAGTAAAAAGTCTACAGATTTTTTCAGCTTTGCACAACATTAAATATTAGCCTTTATTTAACCAGGAAGTGAACTCTTGAGATTAAGAATCACTTTTCCTAGAGTGTTACACTAGTATGTTTTTCAGGAGAAACCGGAGTCCATGGAGAAAACCCGTGCAAGCACAGGAAGGACATGCAAACTCCGCATAGAAGGGCCTTACCTGGGTTTGAACCCAGGACCCTCTTGCTGTGAGGCAACAGTGCTAAGCACTGATCCACCATGCAACCTAAATCTAGCATTGTATTAAACTCTTCTGCAGCCTCACTTTCACGTAATTACTCTATAACAGAACACAGGGCTGCACATGAGCCTCGAAATCATCCCCCGAGGTTTTATACACCAATTTTCAACACTGATTTTTTTCTGATTAAATATTATAAGTCCCTGTGGGGCCCCCTTGCCTTTGTTTTTTGTTCAATTTACAGTAAAACATTAAACCTATCTACTGAGAAACCAGGTGAAAAACAAGCCACGCTCTTTAAAAGACAATCACACAGTATTAGACAGCTTAGTCATTATATTTTATTACATTAGTCCATTTGGTGCTGGTTAAGATATTCTAGGGTTACATTTAAACTGCTGAGATTAGTACATATTCACACTTTAAAGGGTTTTTTAATTTCTCTTGCGGTAGTCTGTCTGAATCTGCAGTCCTGTGCTTGTTAATCCTTGTTAGGATTATCTAAAGCCTTGACCACTCTGGAATTGAGTTCAGAATACCATGGCAACGACAAGAGAGGGGAAAACATGAATGGACAAGTGCAATGCCTCCTTCTTGCGCTGTAATAAAGGCGATGTTCATTTGTATACGATTTGTATTCCGTTTGCGCCTGTTGGGTACACAGAAAACGTGAGCGCGTCCTGAGACTGTGGATGGATGGGGTTTATATTTAGGCTCTGAGAGAAAACAGGGGGCTGGGTGAGTCCTCTCAAGGGTTTTGTTTTTTTTTTTTCTTTTTGTCAAGGACCTGCTGCTGGAGAGGGCAGGAGAGAGAAGGAGGAGAGGAGGGGGATGGACACTGCGCACAGATACCAAAATAGGATCGAGCTGCTTGTGACCGTCCTGCGTGAGCTAAATTGAGGCTCATGTGTTGTGGAGAGGGGAGAGCTTCAGGGGAGGACACACGGCGGAGTGTCAGTGTGGAAAAGCACGGGTCATTCATGGTGGTAAGCTCTGCAGTCTGTCTGAGTGCGCGGATTAAAGGGTAAATGCGTGGACGTGTGTGCGGCCAGTCACACTGCAATTAATTATAAATGGGAATGTGACGCCTCTTGTTTTGCTTTGATCTTTGCCAGCCGACTGTCGTGTGTGTGTTTGGCTTATATTGACGTGTGTTTTCGTATGTTTGTTTTTTCCCTTCTAGCTATGATGTCACATAAACAAATCTACACATATGACTTCTGTGATGGTGACCATGCAGCAGAGCTGCTGGATGCGCTCAGGCATTTCTACACTGGTGGCCTGTTTACCGACGTTGCTCTGCAGTGTGGCGAGTCCGGACAGCTTTTTCACTGCCACAAGGCACTGCTGTCAGCCCGCAGCTCCTATTTCAAAATCATGTTCACAGCTGACATGAAGGAGAGATCAAACAGCGTCATCAAACTCACCGGAATAGATTGCGATGTGCTGGGTGCTCTGGTGGACTATGTGTACACCGCTCAGGTGTGCATCACTGAGAGCAATGTGCAGAGCCTGCTGGAGGCTGCAGACCTCCTGCAGTTCATTTCTGTCAAGCAAGCATGTGAAGAGTTTCTCATCCGCCTCCTGGATGTGGACAACTGCCTGGGCATGCACGCTTTTGCTCAGCTCCACCTGTGCTCTGGACTGGAGAGGGAGGCCCGCAGAGTGATGCTGAGCAGGTTCGCAGAGCTCATTCAGCAGGAAGAGTTCTTAGAGCTGGACCATGAAAAGATGAGGTCGGTTTTAGCTGCTCAGGGCCTCTCTGTGCAGAGAGGTGAAGTGTTTATAGATGCTATAGCCAGATGGGTAACCCATGATTTAGATAATAGAATACACCACATTTCAGTTCTGCTGCACTCCATCTATCTGGATCTGGATGAGATTTATTTTAAGGCCACATTAGATGTCCACAGGCAATACTTAATTAAAAATGATGGAAAATTAAAATCTATGATCATGCAGGCTTTAAGGTCAAATGGAAAAGAGATACCCGCAGAGAGAAAAATGTCTTCCAGCATGTATATCATTGGAGGGTACTACTGGCACCCTCTTAGTGAAGTTCACATCTGGGATCCTATCAGCAACACATGGGTACAAGGAAAAGATATGCCTGACCATGCAAGAGAGAGCTACAGTGTCAGTTTACTTGGAGCAAATATCTATGTGACCGGTGGCTACAAGACAAGCACAGTTGAGGCCTTGGACACTGTTTCAATTTATAACTGTGACTGTGATGAATGGACTGAGGGCTGCCCCATGATTACAGCCAGGTACTATCATTGCTCTGTGGCTTTGCATGGCTGCATCTATGCAATCGGAGGCTACAGAGGAGGAGCTCCTGAACAAGAGACTGAATTTTATGATCCTTTAAAAAGGAAATGGTTCCCTGTGGCAAAAATGATCCAAGGTATGCTGGAATATTATGGTATTTTATTTCCAGGGTTAAATTGAAAAGGGAGATATAAGAATAAATGAAGGCTGAGAAGGCATTTTCACTGCAGGATCAATTTAGTGGAGATTTATGAGCACTTTATAGACCTCTTACTCATAAAAGCTGGGCTTTAAAACACCTGGTTAAAATGCCATCTCCTGATGAAGAGCATGTGATTTAATTCAAATTCAAATTCAAAAACTTTATTTGTCCCTAGGGGGCAATTAAAAGGCACACTGGAGCATTTTAAACAAAGTGAAAATTTAACAATACAAACTGTCACACATAAACACCATACAGAACAGGAGCTAAAATAAGATAAATAAAATAAAATTAAAATAACACTAATAGTAATAATAATATATACATAAGGATGATAGCTGTATGAGTAAAGTGCAGACAGATGAGTGCAAATGGGAATTATGTAGTCTCTGTATAAGAGTTGGAATTGTGGCAGGTTTGAAGGGAACTTGAGTGGTGGTGGTGTGTGTGTGAGTGACTATGTGAGTATGAGGGGAAGTGCGTTATGGTGGTTGTGTTAAAGGTTGGGAGTTAAGGAGCAGGACAGCTTGGGGAACAAAAGTGGCCCTCCTCCTTGATTGAAAGCTTCTGATCAGCTCCTGCAAGGAACATGTAGTGTGGCTGATTTTTCAACAACTGCTTCCAACGTCAAGAATGAACTTTGAAACTAAAGGAAAAAAAGATCAACATTGATTACTGATGCCTAAAAAATAACATTAATTAAACCCCCCATCTTTGACATTTGGCATAACTATTTGAAAAAGACTTTTTAACACTGACTTTTTCCTCTGAACTTTCAGTCACTCTGTGGGTGTATCATAATAGAGTTTAGTCACTTTGTCACAAACTGTCACATTCTCCGTAGAACCCCAAACTCAAGTCATGTGAGGACTGACAATCAAACATCATCTGAAATTTGCAGAAGAAATATAATGTTAGACTTTAATCTAATAAGTCTTTCCTCTTGATTAAGTGTTTCATCATTTTTTGGCCCATTATTTTGGTTTAAGGCCATTTTGGGTTCATTTTCATCGCTCTCATCATTTCCCACAATATCAAAAAGAGGTTTTAATAAAGGAAAAAATCAAATTAAAATAAAACTCTGCAACCTTATTTATACACTAACTTAGAAGCACTGCACAGACCAGACAGGCAGAGTTCGTGTTATTTTCGAACTACATCCACTATCAAAGGGAAGCATTACAGCTCAGCCCAAGGATTAATGCTTAGATACGTCAAACTGTCACAGAATCATGCTTCTTATTATGGGTAGATGAACTTTTACTTCCATGGAGTGATAAATTTTGTACATTCATCTCCTTCCAGTTACCCAGTTCATGGTCGTGGGGGGGGCTAGAGCTTATCCCAGCTGCTATGGGGCAAGAGCAGGGGTACATCCAGGACAGGTCACCAGTCTATTGCATGGCTAACACAGAGAGACAGACAATCATTAACACCTACAGCCAATTCAGAATTGTCAATTTACGTAACCATGCATGCCTTTGGTCTTTGGGAGGAAGCCAGACTACTCAGAGAGCACATGCAAACTCCATACATAAGAGACACAGCTGGCCAGTAGATTTGAACCCAGAACTTTTTTGCTGTGAGGCAAGATTGCTAACCACTGTTCCCCCTGATAAATATTGCAGTTTAGTTAAAATAAAATAGTTTATGCAAGAAACTGCTTTGAATGTTTGTGGATTTTTTGAGGAAGTGGGTCACTACTTGTGGAAAAACAAAAAGCTTTGTTTTATTTTGTGCTCCGTTCTGTGCCACAAGACAAGTGTGTTTCATTTCCATTATATCAAAGTGAAGCCAGGTATCTCTACAGAGCTTATATCTCCAAAACTGAGCAACTCAGTCCAAAACAATCTAGATGCGGATAAATGGCACTGTAGACCAGAGGAAAAAACTTTGATTTTATGCAAACTGTCCCTTTAAGCTTTACAACTTTAGATGAAGGCTGAAACTGCTTTCAAACTGTAAGAACTCACCTGCCAGTTCTGCTATATCAGCTTTATAAGGTGATAATATGGCCAGACATGGTCAGAAAATTACCAAAACACTTTAAGTGATAATTATGGTGTCTGTTTCCTTTGAAGGTGTAGGAAATGCCACTGCCTGTGTAATGGGAGACAAAATATATGTAACTGGAGGCCACTATGGGTACAGAGGAACCTGCACCTATGAAAAAACACAGGTGTACAGACCAGATGTCAACGAATGGAGTATCATTACAATAAGTCCCCATCCAGGTATGAGTATCAAAGAAGATGACACAGAAGCATCAGTGTATTGAATACTGTTTTCTAAGCTGAGATCCTGTCATTTCAGAGTATGGGCTATGTTCTGTGTCTCTCAACAACAAGCTGTATTTGGTGGGTGGTCAGACGGCTATTGCTGACTGCTATGACACGGAGAGAGATGAATGGAGATCGATATCAGTGATGAAGGAGAGGAGGATGGAGTGTGGAGGTGTGGTAATAAATGGCTGTATTTATGTAACTGGGGGATACTCTTACTCTAAAGGGACTTATCTTCAAAGCATTGAGAAATATGACCCTGAACTGGACTCATGGCAGATAGTGGGGACTCTCCCCAGCCCGACCAGATCACATGGATGTGTTTGTGTTCATGGTGTTTAGTGACAAACCTTTATCACAAATGTTTGTTTACTTGTCATTTTTGTACCAAATTGATCTGATAGTGACAGATTCACAGAAGAGAGCAAATATTACACACTTCATATTATCTGAGAGCACATGAGCTTGCACTGGATTCATTAGGAAGCTATTTGCCAAACTGTGAAATAGTGATGAACAAGCATTTCATTTAAAACTCAGGGGCCTGATGTGGACCATTTTTAATTATTTATTTTTTTAAATTGACTGAAAAAAGGTAGAAAAGAGAGAGAAGATTATATTTTTAAGTATTATTACTCCACATTACAAATACACATTTTTTTGTAGAACTGTACCACCAGGCTGTATCTTGATTAAATAAAGCACTACACTGTTACTGGATTTCTGATTATGTTTATCTGTGAATATTATGAAAGCTTAAAGGTTTTGTCACATCTTATTCCCATGGTGACATTATTTTTTTCCACACTACATAGAAAAAAAGTATTGGGCCACATCTCTCCATCATTGCATTCAGGTGTTTCATTCAGTCCCACTGACACAGGTGTATAAAATCCAGCACTTAGCCATGTGGTCTGCCTTTACAAGCATTTGAGAGAGAATGTGTCATTCTAAAAAGGTCACTCAATTTGCATGCAGTACTGTAATAGGATGCCTTTGTTGCAACAAGTCAGTTTGTGAGATTTCTTTCCTTTTAAATATTCCACTGTCAACTGCATGTGGTGTTATTGGAAAGTGAAAGATTTAGAAACCACCTTAATGGAACCACAAAGTGGCAGACCACATAAAGTTACAGATTGGAATTGCCAAGTGCCGAGCAGCATAGCATATAAAAGTTTTCATTGCTCTGCTGACTCAATAACTGCAGAGTGCCAGACCCCCTCTGGTTTTAACATCAGCACAAAAACTGTGCACCAGGAGCTTCATGGCATGGGTTTCCATGGCTGAGCAGCTGCATGCAAGCCTTACAACACTTAAGTACAATACCAAGCATTGGATAGAGTGGTGGAAAGCACACTATCACTGGACTCTGGAGCAGTGGAAATGTGTTCTATGGAGTGATAAATCATGCTTTTTTATCTGGTAGTGTGATGGATAAGTCTGGGTTTGGTGAATACCAGGTGCACTGCATTGTGCCAACTGTACAGTTTGGTTGAAGGGTTTGGTTATTTTCTTTGGTTGTTGGTGGGTGAGGTTGTTTTTCTGGGGTTGGCCTAGGCCCCTTAATTCCAGCAAAGAGAACTATTGCTTTAATTTAAAAACACATTTTTGCTTCCAATTTTGCAGTAACAGTTAGGTGAAAGTCCTTTTCTATTTCAGCATGACTGAGCTCCAGTGCAGAAAGCAAGGTCCATAAAGGCTTGGCTGGATTTGTTTTGTGTGAAAGAGCTTGACTGGCCTAAACAGAGCAATGACCTCAACCCCAATGAACACCTTTGGGATGAACTGGAACGAAGATTGTGAGCCAGGCCTCTCGTCCAACATTAGTGACTGACCTCACAAATGCTCTTCTTGAAGAATGGGCAAAAATTCCCACAGACACAGACTCTGAAATCTTATAAAAAGCCTTTTTCAGAAGATTGGAAGCCGTTACAGCTGAAAAGGGGGGCCAACTCCATATGATTGTCTGTGGATTTAGAATGGGATATTATAAAAGCTCCTGTAGATATAATGAACAAGTGACCTAGTACTTTTGTCCAAATAGTGTATTTGGCTCCTTTACTTACATTTGTGGATGTCTAGAAGTGTGGATGACTTTTTAGTTTATATTATATAAAATTAAATAATTTAGAGTGAATTGGTTATTATAAAAGCAATCCATGGCAAGCTTACCACAAGGCAATTTAAGGAATAAAAAGATTTAAGTCTGTCATGGCTTGCCATGGTATGAAGGTGTGGACCCAAATGCAGGACTCAGAGACTGATGGTCAAAACTCAAAAAAGGATTTATTTTGCCCCAAACACAAATATACACAGTCCAAAAGGAATCCGGGCTCAGAATTGAAATGCACACTCACAGGCTGGAAACAACATCAGACGTGGGTGGAACGAAGGGTTAATAGTACAGCTGGGTGGCGAGGAAGCGAAAACAAAGGGAACACATCAGGGGACAAATCAGGACGGTGTGACGACGAACAAAGGAGAGACAGAACTAAAATAGACAAAGACTAAACGACTAACAGGCAACAGGTGGAAAGGAAACGCAGGTGGCAACAAGTACGTGTAGGAAACACGACACAGAACACAGGACGACACAAACTTCAAAATAAAACAGGAAACGAGGACAAGACAATCAAATGCTGGCCAAAGAGCATAGCAGTGAAGGACACAAAACACAAAGACCCTGACAAAGACACAAAAATATTAGAGGAGACACACTGATGGGGTTTGACAAATTTACAAATATATGACATGCATAATATAGAAGAATAAAATATTTTAAAATGTGTATTCACATTACAATTTTTATTTTAAATCAAAAGAGAAAAATACTACAGTAGTAGTTGTAGTCTCATGTGAGACATAAGGCTACAAAAGAGAAAACAACATAAATAACACAGAAAATGGCAAATAACATTTATTTACAGAATATGTACACACAAAAGTGTTTCAATTATAAATCAGATGTTTAAACACGGAGACTGCCACAGCGTCACCTTGTGGTTGTGATATATCACTACATTTTCTCATACACGCATTAAACGTTGTCATATAAATTTACTGTAACATAAATACAGTACTTAGCAAAAATGTGTTTTTAAAAGTAAGGCACATATGAAGTAGTTCCATAGACTAAAATATATCAAAATAACACAGGTACAAATATTTGCAAGTACTGTGACCACATGTCCTGTTTTATGTGGAACTGCACAGGGTTTTGAGCTATTTTTCCCGCATTTTGATTGGTTCTATAGCTCTCAAAACTGAATGACATTTTTCTAAAGTCTGGCTCTTGTACAATTGCCATGAAGAAAGCAGAGTGCTTTCTCTCCAGGTTCTCTGTTTGGTGATAAATGGAGCTCCTGGAAAGAGTGCTCACTTTATATTCTGACGCTACACCTGACCACGAAAATTAGTCAGCCTAAAGTTTAAAGTTATACAGATTTATACAGGGTATGATAAATACCACAAGAAAATGTGAGCCTATTTATACCTGGATAAAAGGTGATTCTAAGAGAGATTGTTGCCTCTTTTGCCAGTTATTTTTTTAAATTCACCAGATGCCCCTCTTTGACTGGGACTGAAGAGCATTTTTGTCTCTTGTACTCCTGTCCCACATCTTCAGAATATGTCCCTCATTTTGATTGGATCTAGTTTTCTAAGGTCAGTCATCATAAAGTCACAAGCTACACAGACTGTTATGAAATATGATGAAAAGTTACAACTAGAAAAAGGGACATCTGGTCACCCTACCTGTTAATCTCATAAAGTGATGTTTCAGTTTACAGTATATGGATGAGTTTCAACTTAAAACCAAAGAGGATTACCAGACAGATGATGTAACAGTGGCTGAAATGTACAGCATACCCAGTGGTATATATTGTATAGATGGTATTAACAGACTGTAGCAATAAACTGATCATTTTTCCAGATTCAGAGATTTCAAAAAAAGTATCATATGGCTGTGGAAAAGCAACAGTCTAGTTTCAGTCAGCTACTTTCTGACGCAGTTCACAGCCTGGATGAGCTCACCTGTAGTTGTTGCAGAGATGGACAAAACAAGATCTGTTTGATGTTTGGTTCCCTCTGTATTACTGTGGTTTGATTGATCTATTTTATTTAATATTTGATTAAGTTAAATCTGGCATTGGATGGATTAAAGGATTTTAACTGAATAACAACTTTTATGTACATCATTGCACTCACCTGGACAAGCCACTGAGCACTGTGAGGGTTATGTTTTTTGACTTCTTCAGTGCATTCAACACCATCAGGCTGACTCTACTGGGTGAGAAGCTGACAAAGATGCAGGTGGATGCCTCCCTTGTGGCCTGGATTACTGGCTACCTGACTGGCAGATCACAGTATGTGCATTTCCGTTCTCTCTTCCTTTCTCTTCACCCTCTACACCACAGACTTTAGCTACAGAACAGAGACATTCCCCCTTCAGAAGTTTTCTGATGACTCTGCAGTAGTGGGGTGTATCGAAGAGGGTAATGAGGAAGTGTACAGGACTGTAGTGGACAACTTTGTCATATGGTACAAACAGAACCATCTGTGGCTTAACATGACAAAGACTAAAGAACTGGTCATGGACAAGAGAAGAACAAAAACACCAGTGACCCCCAGTGTGTTTGTCTGGACATAGTGGAGGACTACAAATATCACATCCACACTGACAAAAAACTGGACTTCATTAAACACACAGAAGACATCTGTAACAAGGGCCAGAGCCGTCTCTATTTTCTGAGATGACTTAGGTCCTTCAATATCTGTTGGACGATGCTCAGGATGTTTTATGAGTCTGTGGTTGCCAGCGCCATCCTCTACACTGTCGTATGTTGGGGAAGCAGACTGAGAGAAGCGGACACCAGCAGACTCAACAAACTGACCCACAAGGCCAGTAACGTCGTGGGTGTGGAGCTTGACTCACTGAGAGTGGTGTCAGAGAGGAGGATGCTGTCCAAGTAAAGGACAATACTGGACAATCCTTCACACCCTCTCCATGATGTGCGGACACATCACGCTGCATATTCAGCAGCGGACTTAGTCTGCCACCACAGAACGCCACAGCAGATTAATCCGCATTGATAATTTGGCAGAGGTTTTACGTATGCCCTTCCTGACGCAACCCATTATGGTAAGAGGGGCTTGTGTCCCCACCTGGAATCGATGTGTTATCCACTGCACTGCATATTATGTCCCACACAATCTCTTCATCCCTGATCTGGTCACCCCATGTACAATTTTATTGAAATTTCAAGCTTGAAAATTTGTTTGGAAATATGTGCTTCTATGTGTTTGTTTAAATGTGAAATAGGATGGAAAGAATGTAACATTTGGTTACGACAATGAGCAATAAATATTGTTAGCTGCTGGGGAAAGTAGTACTTGTCTGATCATTTTAAAGTTTTTAAGTGAAATTTCATTACCTAAATATACTTCAATATTCTGCCGAAGTTTCCAAAACACTGCAGGTGTGAAAGTGCTGTGAAGCCATACTGACGGCTACGCGGAGATGAGACCTTTTTGGTCGTCGGCGTTCCCCGTAGCACGCAGTTCCAACAACGTGCAAGCAGCGAAGTGAGGACTTCTTTGGTTTGAAGAGGTAGAAGTGCTGCAAGCGGTGATCCAGCGTGTCGTAAGTATAGCTTTTCATGGTGGGCAAAATAGTTTTTAGGTTGTGTATATTACTCAGGGAGTATTTAATATCGTTACTAAAGAACAGAGCGGATATTCCCCTCTACCAGGTTTGAACAGCGTGCTGTTAGCTGAGTGTGAGTGACTCAGTATAAAAGTAATTCGTGCACTAACGAATTGCCTCACTGAATAAACCGTGTCCTGTCGGCATGGTTAGGCTAATACGAAGACTTTTAGTGTGTTGAGGCCCAGTGTGGCCCGTGTACAGCAGCTACTTAAAGAGCTAAGCTAGCAGGTTAGCCACCACGCTGGGTGCGCCAGCAGTTGGTCAGCATGAATGAAAAGTGTTGGTTCAGTCATGTGAACAAGTATAACTCACAATTTTAGCTCTATGTTGCATTCTGAGATTTAAATCTGAATATGTATCTGAAGGTAAATGTACAGCTGTTTAACGTTGATCAAAAATGCCTATAGCTGTTTAACCATAAACATGTTGTTCGAGTTATTTGGGTTCAGCTCAGACAAGAGTAGGGCCACAACTCCCCAGACCAGGGCAAGGAGAAGACATGCTTTTTATTAATCCCACATGGGGGAAATAACAGTTTTTCAAATCTACACACTCTGTTGTTATACACACACTTTGTATAAATGCAGTAGTGGAGAGATGAGACAAAGGCTGCCCATTACAATCGCAAGGCAAGGTAACCATTACTATTAAAAGTAATAAAAAGTATTAAAGCAATTTTTAAGCAATATGGAGCCACAGAACATATTTGAGCCTTAATGTGTCTGTTTATTGCAGTGTGTGTTCTACAGAATTTAATGTTTTACGCCCTGTATCAAAATACCTTTCCAGCTTTGGAATAAATGGTCTTTAATCTTGACTTAATGAAACTGACACAGCCTATTGAGTAGAGGTGGGAGTTACTAGAGACCACACAATATGATATCAAGATATTTAAACATACAATAAGATTTATCTTTGGCTGCTCCCTTGTATTCTCCCCAAGGTGTTGCTACAGCAGATTGGTAATTTGGCACAGGTTTTACACTGGATGCCCTCCCTGATGCAACCCTCCATGGAGAGAGGGGCTTGTGTCCTCACCTGGAATTGAACCAGGGACCTTTTGCTTGTATGGCAAATGTGTAAACCACTATGCTATGGGGGACAACTGGAAATAATGTCCTCCAAAGTAAACTTTGTCAGTATGTTTTATCTAATAAGATGAAGTCTCTGTGGCGACCCCTTTGGGTAGAATACAAGGGAGTAGCTGAACGTACTTCTTTTCTCAGTCTTTTCCCCTTACATCAGTCATTTTTATTGCTGTAAAATGAATGTCAAGTAAACAGATTGGCCGACACTGTAACTAAAACCTTTTTAAATTACAAAAAAACAAAGATTGTATTACAGTCCAGTCCAACTTAACTGAATGGAAATGTGGGGTATAATGTACCATTATTTGTATCTTGAACAGTGCAGCCTGTGCGGCAAAATTTATGCAGCCCCTTCAGCAACTGAAGAATTTGAAGATATACACAGATTATGTAGGTAGTACTAAAATTTTCAGTTTGTATTTGCAATTTTTGTGAAAGGATATTGATTTTGCCTGTATCAATACAGACAAAATCACAACAAAAAGTGTATTCTTTATTAAATCTTTTACAACCTGTGACCACTCTACAGTGGACAATGATTATTCTATTCAATTCAATTCAGTTTTATTTATATAGCGCCAATTCACAACAAAAGTCGCTTCAAGGCACGTCACACTGTAGGGTAAAGATACTACAGTGTTAAAGAGAAAACCCCAACAATCCGATGATCCCCTATGAGCAAGCACTTGGCGACGGTGGGAAGGAAAAACTCCCTTTTAACAGTTACATGTACTTCATCTTCATTACCAGGCCCAAATGGAATCCATGGATTTTTTTTCCTTGGTTTTCTGTGGTGATCCAGGGGTAAAATCTGTGGAAATCTGCTGGGTGTATTTTTTCTTTTTTTTGTTACTTGTTAAATCATCAGTGATTAGTTAAAAAGATTATAATAATCACTGTTTCCTAAGCAAATATATTGATTTATATAAAACAATAAATCAATCTAAATTTTCTGTAGGCTGCAATAACTATCAATTTACTTAAGCTTTTGAATTTAACCATTTATTTTCATCACAAAGATTTAAGGTTATGTTTTCAGAACAGCCATTTTACACTGATCAAAGTTACAGCAACATGCACCAGTGAGGCGGGAATGGTAAACATTAGCTGAGCAATGCACACTTCTTCAAAATCTGTGGAATCTGCACATATTACATGTGGACCTGTTCACAGTGAAGCATGTATAAGATTATAGAACTCAAATATCTCATTGTTTATTATTTATATATGTTTAATACCAACAAAACAGAAAAATTATGAAGAAAATATGGGCTAGAAACATGGAGCTATAAAACACTGAAGGGCACTTTGAGCCCTACTGCTTTTTGTGCAAATTAATCAAATCAAAACTAGTCTAAATAATTAGCAGCCCAATAGCTTTAAATATAGTAAAGGTAAACAAAAAATGCCAATTAAAATCAATTTTGACCAAAGTCCAACTACAGGTCAAGCATATTGGTAAATTGGCAGCATTAACCGTGTAATCAAACAAATTCTGTATTTTACTCTGGAACTTGGATTTTTTTTGGATTTGGAATCCACGGGCAGGAGGACTCTAGACTAGACATTAATCTATTTATAGCCACGCTAACCACCACTACTGAAGTTCAGCAAAATTAAGAGGGTAGCTTTCATATTCATCTTTTTTTTTTTTTTTTTGGAAGTTGCAGGAAGCCACTGGAGGTGGGTAAGAGAGCTGCAGATTTGAGACCCCTGGTCCAGACTGATACATAAAACATTGGTTAACTCAGATATGAAAAAATGACATCCATAGAAGATTGCCATTTAGCTGAGGGGTCCTCATTACAACAAAGTGGAATGGAAGTTTCTGTGCGTATAAAAAACTTTTAAAAAAAAAATTAAAGAAAATTCCCATTAAAGGCTTTTGCTATGATAAGTAAGGAATTTCAAATAGTTAATTTTAAACCTTACCAGTGAAAGGTCCAAGGTTTGATTCCAGGTGGGGACACAAGCCCTTCTCACCGTGGAGGGTTGCGTCAGGAAGAGCATCTGGCGTAAAACCTGCCAAATTACTAATGTGGATTAATCTGCTGTGGCAAACCCTTGGGGAGAACACAAAGGAGCAGGAGAAGTTACATTTTTCAGTGTTTCCACTAGGCAAGTGACAGGATTTCTTGTGTACACTTTGATCTTGATTGTGTTTAAAAAATGTATTAGAAAGGAATTACGTGTCCCAGAAGAAAGTGGAGTAATACTACGGTTTTGACCTGGTTGCTCTGCGTCCACTGTAGAGATTTGTGACGTTATCACAAGAACTCATTACAGATTTCAAGAAGCTTCATCAAACTTGATAGGTATATACCCTCAGAGGAGCAGTAGGTTGCTATTTAATTTCAGCTCTGTGGCTAAAATATGATTTTCTACTTATGCATCTTACAAGGAAAAAAGTCAAAACTGGCAAAATTTTATATGTATAGGATAGATATCAATTAAGGGTCTACTTTTATACCTACAAAGTATTAACCAAATCATGAGTCTAAAGTTTTATCATAAAGAATAAAAAATTTTCTGAATCTAATTCAGGAGTAAGTTTAGATTTCTTTCCTTCCCAGATTTTATGTTCTCTTTTCAGCTTTTGATGTGTCAAGAGCAATATACAGTTATCAAGAGGGAATTCAGACCTCTTCGGTCATCAGCTTGTTTCTTGTGTTCATCCGAATCACCAAATAAGTAGCACTGGACTTTGGGTTGGGGTGGTAAAATATTAAATTTGCAGTGATACACAAAAAAGGTTTGAGGCCCCGATCTTCCAAACT
>VUQH01078043.1:237-20716 GCA_015106775.1 Etroplus canarensis
TGATCATGTTCGTAGAGACCCATTCATTTCAGAGCTGTCAGTGATTACAGCTATGACTCTCTGCTGTTCTTCTTCTGTCTTACCTGTCATATAGACATCTACCAATATGTGTCAGTCACAATCAGTCAATCAATCAATGTCCCATGGCCTCCACCTGTAAAACCATTCCCATTTGTTCCCGTCAAATTGTTGTCCATGTTCAGCGATAGGCTGCTCCTCCCAAATGTTCAGCGATAGGCTGCTCCTCCCAAATGTTCAGCGATAGGCTGCTCCTCCCAAAAAGCAGGACCAGCAGACTGAAAAAACTTCTTTGTCCCCCAGGTCATTAACCTGTTCAACTCCTCACTGAAAAGGAAGGGGAACAGAAAGGAAGAACAGAAGGTCAGACAGTCAGTCAGACAGTTAGCCTGTCCAGCATGACAATTTTGCAATGGGAACATAACTGTGTAATATCCCTGTGCAATAACATAAACATAACATAACTGTGCAATATCTCCTTTGTGTGCAGTGAACAATTCAGCTGGACTGTCAAAATATCAAACACCTAATACTGTTAAATGGTGTATTTTGCCTGCTAATGTATGCTTATGCTTAATTCCTCTTTTTATATTTAAAGTGTTGGATTTATATATTTATATAATTTAGATTTAATGGTGTGTTTTCCTTTTATATGTATATAGTGTAGGCTTTATATAATTTTTATTTAATGGTGTGTTTTTATGGTGCTACAGTCCTGCTAGAGTTTTTAATTTCCCAAGGGAACCTACCGAGGGATCAATAAAGTTCTATCTATCTATCATAAGTGCATTCATGCTTTGTAACATTTAGTATTTTATGGAAGACATTCCATTGTCATTCTGCTGGACTGTTACTTTCTGTCACCACCTATTGTTCCATAATTTGTTTGCATATAATTATACACCACTTTTGTCCTAGTTTGAGGGCTTTATGCATGATATAGTTAATCAAAATTAATCCTTCAAATGTGCTGAGGGCCAGGATAATCTTTGACCTCTTAAATGCAACCTGTTTTAGTTTAATAGAAAACAAAACTGGTGATCATTAGGGCGAGCCCCTGTTTACCTTCAGATGATATAACCATAATATTTTAACAGCTGAGTGCAAAGTGTAAATATCACAGGGAAGCAGGAGCGTGTTCCGTGATACTTGGGTGTGCGTCAACACATGATGTGTAACTGCCAAACAGTGTATTTGATGTAATGGTTGATGTGTTTGCATAAATTCGGCTTCCATGTATTGCTTTGTAATTTACATCTACAACTGGATAACAAAGAAACTGCAGTTTTGGTTGACTTCTGTTATTTATACCCTGGAGTGGCTTTTCCACCTGTTTAGTTCATGTGATAACTGGTTAATACGCCACCATAAATATAACATGGTCATGTAATGTTTAGTCCCTTTTAAAAGGTCAAACATGTGTATCCTCCAAATTCATTTATAGATTGCCTTTCACAGCAACATTTAAAGGAAGTTTTGAAGGAACAGGACATGTTGTGTCTTTAAAGGCACCATTTGAAACACTCAGAACAGGGTTTTGTAATAAGCCTAAACAGTGGGTCTCTAGTTATTGCTTAAGAGGCCCATGTTTTCAAACGCAGTTATTTGCTTTTCTGTAAAAGAGTAATGAACCTAAATTCCATTGCTACTTTTATTGGTCTGGTAAAGACGCATTCTGAAATTATAATTTTTATGAAATACTATTCTATAATATGCTGTAATGTAATTGATTGTGGATTGAATTAAAAATCCAATGCCCAGTGCATCCTAATACGCTTTTTGGCAGTACCTATTGAACTAACCTACAGTATTCAATCAACTTCTAATACTTTCATCCCTCCATTTTCCTAACCGCTTAATTGATTCTGGGTCATAGGGAGGGGGAGCCTATCCTAGTTGTGAGAGGAAAGCTACACCATGTATAACTTAACAGTTTATCACAGGGTTAACAAAGAAAGAAAAGTGTGGTCACATTCAGACCTATGGCCAATTTAGTCTTGGGATTTGGAGCTTCTTTTAAACTTTAAGCTGTTGTGATAAAATAAATGCCCTTTCTCAAATGAGATTGTTTTAAATCTCAAAATTATTCTTTGACTGTATAGTGTCACAAGATGAAATATAAAATGACAACACAAATGAGCAAAACAAACTGTAGTCCTGTCTTTGCTCTGTTCTGCAACCTGTATTCTTGAAACTGAATTTAATAGGGTAATTATTGAGTGATGACTGCCATATTGCTTGATTTAAAGGTGAAGGTCATCATTATGAAGTCTTAGAGAAAATTAAGTTGCTCCTCTTAATGCACTTTGCATCACAGTGAAAATCTTAGGGCAGACTCTAGAAATACAAGGTTTATTGATTTATAAAGTAATCATTGTTCAGTGGATGGCCGTGAATAGAATTAGGCATAGATTTTAATTAGTATCCCTAATCTAAAGTAGCTCTCTTAAAAGGTAGAAAGATTAGGGTGAGAATAAATCACATAGCACAGAAAGGTCTGTGTTCATACTGTTACTTCAGAGTAATGATCCGTCTTCGTGTTATGGATCTGCTTTAGCTTACATGACTGTGATGCACAATGCTGTCAAGTGTAATACACAGGCCTTAAAGTTATGATAGTGAATGCAGTCATGTAGAGAAGCTGTATGGATGGTGTTGATTTTGAGGCAGCCACTTCAGTGTCGTTGACGTTTAACATCTCTTCTCTCTACCATCTCTGCAATAGCCATTGAGGCTGCCACCACTTCAAGTAATGACTAGTAAGTGTTTTATTCAAGATGTCACTACCTGACTACCTTATTGCTGTGATTAAAGTATTCTTATTCTGATTCTGAAAAAAATAAAATGAAAGTATTATTGTGATATCTGTACAAAATTTGCAAAAACAATATCAATAATGCAGTCATTCAAGATATTTTGTTTGTTTTTGACTTTTTGGGAAATAATTATATCCAAATATAGAGGTCAAACTGCAAAAAAGTAAAAAAAAAACCCCAACCAAACAGTTATTTTATTTTTAATTATTGATAGTATCAATACAGTTTTATCACGGCAGTCATTTTTTTTGCTGCGAGAGTCATTTTGAATTTACTCGCATTTTCCAGTTTTCTGCTGGATTTTTAATATACAGATGTATAGTATATGGAAGTATAAGACCATACCTCTTAATCATTGAATTCAGGTGTTTCATTCAGTCTCATAGCCACAGGTGTATAAAATCAAGAACAGTCTGCCTTTACAAACATTTGTGAAACAGTGGATCTTTCTAAGCTCACCGAATTCAGGCACTGGTACTGTATTAGGATGCCACTGTTGCAACAGATCAGTTTGTAAAATTTCTTTACTCCTAGAAATTTCACAATCAATTGTAAGTGGTATTATTGCAAAATGGAAGTGTTTGGGAACCACAGCAACTCAGCCACAAAGTGGCAGACCACACACAGTTACAGTACAGAACAGGGCTGAAAGCTCATGTTTCTCTATTTGGCAGTATGATGGACCAGTCTGGATTTGGAAAATGCCAGGAGAACATCACCTGCCTGACTGCATTGTGAAAGTTTGGTGGAGTAGGGAATAATGCTATGCGGTTTTTTTTTTTCCTTTTTTCTGGGGTTGGCCTGGGCTCCTTAGTTCCAGTGAAGGGAAATCTTAATGCTTCAGCTTACCAAAACATTTTGGACAATTGTGTGCTTCCAACTTTGTGGGAGTATTTTAGGGAAGATCCTTTTTTTTGTTCCAGCATGACTGTGCCCCAGTGCACAAAGGAAGGTTCATAAAGGCATGACTGGATGAGTTTGGTGTGGAAACACTTGACTGCCCCACACAGACCCTTGACCTCAGCCCCACCAAACACCTTTGGGATGAATTAAATTGGAGATTGTGAGCCAGGCCCTCTCGTCCAACATCAGTGTTTGACCTTGCAAACACTCTTCTGGATGAATGGCCAAAAATTCCCACGGACACATTCCAAATTCTTATAGCAAGCCTTCCCAGAAGAGCAGAAGCTGTTATAGCTGCAAAGGGGGACCAACTCCATATTAATGCCTTTGGCTTTAGAATGAGATGGCATAAAAGCTCCTGTCAGTCTACTGTGTGGCTCAGTACTTTTATCCATATAGTGCATTAGCCTTAAAATGTACTGATAATTTTTGTTGTCCTTTTGTTCTGTCAATTTAGAGCGAGCCGTCTAGTAGTTACATAAAAAATGTACTGTAGGCTGGCTTATTGAAAAAAATAACTATAAGCGCTGTACTGTTTTTGTATAACATATTTCTATTTGCAGATAATAATGTAATCTTAGAGTTCCCCCATCACACATGCCCATGTGGTAGGATTTGCTTACACTACTCCTCACTTGCTAGAATAAAATATTGCCGGCATAAACACTGAATGTTTGGGAATTATTTTTAGATGGAAATGTTTAAGTTGCTGCCGGTTTAGATTCAGCCTTGTATAAGTTAGCACATAGTGGTTTTTTTGTCATTACCTTTGACAAACTTATTCTTCGTCTTATTTCATCTGCTTCCATGAGGGATCACCACAATGATCCCTTGTCTCCTCTTCCCTCACATCAACCCTCTGCATGTCCTCCTTCACTACATCCTTGAACCTCTATGGTCTTCCCCTTTGACAAACAAGAGACAATATTTGTCAGGTGTAATGGTTTAAGAATTACCTACCTAGATAAAGGAGCAACATGGAGGCATATTACTCAGCATTTTAGCCAGGCATCTGAATTGTCTAACTGAGAGGAAAGGCACGTGTGATTATATCACATAGTGAATAGAAACCCAATCCAAGCCATTTCCATTTAGACTTTATCTTTTTCAGGTGTAAATTATCCTTTTTAATGATTTTTCTGAATCACCATTTCATCATCAGAGTTATTGTTCAGTGACAGTGATGGAAGTAGTTCAGCTTCAGTTGGGGAGAAAAATATAAAAGAATAGAAATGAGTAAAACATTTCTAGTCAAGGAAGAACAGCTTTTGTCAAGGCCACCAGTGAGCTGTATGGCCTCTTAATAGTTAGATGTAAAAGCTTCAGTTACTTTGTTTTAGGAAGGTACCTTAGAATTAAATCACATCCACATACCCAAAAACCCGTGAATTAAATCATTTCCTACCTCTCATTTCCTGCCTGTATTCACAGAAACTTCAGGAAATTGCTCCTTTGAACTTGTGACCCGAAAAAGATTTGGAAGAAATTGATTTTCCAGAGTGGGAATAGGAGCATGTCTCAAATATATTATCTTTGGGGAAAAAGTACTGAATTAAAAAACCCTTCATTACACTCACTTGGCAAATGAATAGACCTGTTTAGAGAGTGAGGAAATTATTAGGTCAGAGGCAATCTGCAATTGCTCTAACAAACGTCACACTTGAGCTGGGTCCTTTATTCAAAGGTAACAGCTATTGTCATAGGTATCACCTTAGATCCCTGAAGTCTTATATCTTGAGGGATTTAAAAATGTTTCAGGTGACATACCTTCATTTCACATAACTATGTGAGCCTTAATTGCTTTGTCACCCCCAAAGTTCCTGTTTTAATCACAATGTTTTACAGTATTTTGTAATCAAAACTGACAACCTTGACCATGATTATGACAGTTATCCTTATTGCACTGTGTAAGGATTGTGGCTAAGTAAAAGCTCAATGAGCTCGTAACACTGCTGAAATGTCTACGTTATAAATTGCTGCCAGGTTGAGTCACCCTTGTATCAACATGCATATGGTGGATTTTTTCCCACTTAATTACATTGAATGAACAAGTTGCAATATTTATCCCCTGTACTGTCTTATTCATTACATAATGCTTATCCCTCCTTGTGAGACCTGTTAGTTACTTTCAGTAACTATTAAGCTAGCTTGATGTCCTTACCTCCTAATGGAGACAGGCCTTGACAGTAGCATCAGAGATGATATATTTGTTCAACCTCTAAGTGTTACCTCAGAACAAAGCTACTGGGAAAACTGATCAGAAGCAACCCTACTCTGAGCATGCAAGAAGATACTGAGTTTCAACCTCCTGAATCTTTGCCTAATTGTCTTTGTCAGTTCACCTCTGTGTCTCAAATGTATGCCTTTACCATTATTATTTCTTTCTGTCTCAGCAAGCACAGACTATTCCACAGACCCCATTACAAACAATTGGGTTTGCATGTTGCAGAAAATAATTGTCATTGCCTGGGAAAAAATGTAAAATTGACCAATTAGATCTGGCCAATTTAACTTTAGAAAGTTTATTGATGCAGAAATTGGAAAAATAAATAGGAACAGTTCATCAGGCATATCTGGATTTCCAAAATATAGCAGGCAAAACTGTTTAATATATTCAGCACATATGTTTACTATTTTCTTCTGTATTTTCTTACAAATCAGTACAAATCAGAATGAAACTCAACATGCACAACAACAATACATGGCGTGATAAAGTGCATGTAAAATGTGCACTGCTGTCTTTAGCTAGAGAGATGAGGAAGAACTCAGCTCCCTAGTAACTTGGTAATGTGTTCAGTGTTTTGAAACCCAAGCCATAAACTCTTTCTAACCCTAACTTAGTTGTTTTGGTACCTAAACCAAACAACCAGTAAAAATTTAAGTAAACAAGTGAAAGCAAAACTTATAAGATTCAAACCCCTGTTTCCTGACTGAAACTCATTTGTTTGTCCCATTGCCTACCTTCCTTTTAAAATGAAACACACCTGCCATTGCAAGAATGCTTCTAGGATGTTTAGGGTGGTGGGAACAAAACATGCTGAGCTGCTGCAGCCACACTTATTTGGATTAAATAGAAGCAAAATGTTGAGTAGTTACAGTGATTGTTATTCACTGCCTACAAAGTACACACCATAAAGAAACTCCACCATTATTGAAAGAACAACGCAGAAGACTGGAATTGAGATTAATTGCTGCAACATTCTGTGGCCATTTGGTCTCCATTGAGAGGACTTAGTCCTATCAGTGATTTACCTCAGGACGAATTATGGAAGTACTTAATCACTGACCTGTCTGTACAGTTTGTGGGTTGGCAGTGGTGTGAGTTATAGTTCATGGTTTCATGTTGGCTATTGACCACACTGGCTGATAGCTCCTAGGAGAAATGGGGGAGCAGAAGGTGTCAAGTTCTGGTAGTGTGATATATCTATGTGTAGGGCTTTATTGATTTAAATTTAAGTACATGTGAATATCAACATGTTTGAAATGCCTTCTTTATTGTTTAGTACAGTTCATCAGTACATATAAAAATGTGTGAGTGTAGCTCCTTCCTTTGAATCTGTCTAATCTAGTCAAAACTATCAAACATAGTGTTATGTTTCATCTTTTTTTTCCTTCTATTGCAAATTACCTGTTGTATTGGTATATGGAGAGAAAGTGATTTGTGACCGCATTACTCTAGTTAAGACCAGTTTTACTTGGTATCTGGGCAAAAATCCAAAATATACTATTAGTATTGACACAAGCACTCTCTGTGACACTGTTTGATCTGGGTATCTGCCACCCACATTGCAAACTTCAACTAAGAAAACATAATATGCAGTGTAATGACAGGCAGTGTGGTCCCACTTTGAGAGTGACTGTCCAGAATATTGTATTCTGTCTTGTAAACAGACAACATAAAATACTGTGTTTGTAGAAAACACTGAAGTACTATAGCAAGTTGTAGTGATATACAGTTAGGCCTATAAGTTCTTGAGCAAGGGGATGTTTTTTTTGTAATTTTGATTCTCTACACCACCACAGTAAATTTAAATCAAAACAAGCAAGATGTAATTCAAGTACTAACTTTCAGCTTGAAATCAAGGGTTTTGACAGAAGTATTGCATTTGCTGTTTAGGAATTACAGCCATTTTTAGACATAGTATTTTATTTTCAGAGGCTGAAAAGTATGATGAACAGTTTCATGGTCAAGCGAGGCCTGTTCTCTCATTATCCCATAATAAATTAAGCAGATAAAAGATCTTGAATTTATTCAAAGTGAACTGAATTTGCATTTGGTATCTTTTTACAGGGATTTGTTAATGTGAGGTTGAAAGAGGCCTTGATGCAAGTAAAGGAGGCCATTATTAGGCTGAAAAACTAAAATAAACTTATCAGAGAGACAGGAAAAAGTCTAGGAGTGGCTGAATCAATAATCTGGTACATTCTTACAGCGAGGGAATGAATGCATTGACCAACTGAGCAACACCGAAAGGCCTGGAAGACCACGGAAGAAAGCTAAAGTGTATGATTGCTGAATTCATTACTTGGTTACAAAAAAACCCCAAAAACAATTCACAACATTTAGATAAGAATACTCTCAACAAGATAGTTGTGTCATAGTGAAAGTTTGCAATCAATATATGCCATAATGAATCCAAATATAGGGAGTTTGGAACAATGTACAGTACAAAACTGTGGTTAGACTCAAGAGGAAGGCCAGGTTGGATTTTTGCCAGAAAACACCTAAAAGTCCCTGCTCAGTTTTGGGGCAAAAAAAATCTTACTACAGATGAAACCAAGATGGATTTGTAGCAGAATGATGGGAAGAGAAAAGTATGGAGAAGGTCAGGAACAGCTTGTGATCTAAAGCATACCACATTCACAGTGTCAGTGCATAACCACCCAAAGTATACTGCAACCAAAATGTTTTTTTTAGGCAAAGAAATGAAATATTCTTCAATGGCTAAGTCAGTCACTTGACCTGAGCTCACTAGAGCATGCTTTTCAGTTACTGAAGACACAACTGAAGGCAGAGAGACCCACAAACAAGTAGCAACTGAAGGCAGATGCATTTAAGGCCTGTCATAGAGCAATGAGTACAGTGACTCTTGGGTACTATGTATAAAAGATGGACATGGCAAACAAGATGGCACCATGCAAGATGCTTTATGGACTTGTTTATGTTTTAAAGCCTTTGAGCATTTTGATGGTTGCCATAATAATACCTTGTTCCACCATTAGAGACCGGCCTATGGTAGCACGCTGTATTGTGTAATACTATACATCACCTAAATACAGCGTCTTTGTATGAACTTATATATTTGACCATATTGAATATCAGACTGCTTCACTGGTCATTGCCTGTGTCTTTTTAAACAGTCAGTGTACATGGTCATGCAAAGTTTCTTAGTGCTGTGGTGAGAAACACAGCTAGCTCATCTGTAATTCTCAGTTATGGGTTCTTTGTGTTTGGGTAGAACTATTTGACAGGAATGTAGTAAAATAACAAGAGGTGACCTCTAGAGGGGTGTGTACACAAGAGTGAGAGACGGAGAGTACATTTTACTTTGAACAGCTGAAACAGTAGTGGAAAAATTGAAAAAGAGGCAGTACTTCTGAAAATGTATCACCTCATTGATTTAACATAAATCACTAATGGAGTCTGCTAAGGGATTCTCAGTGCTGAGTGAAGACTATTGAAAACCACAAATTTAGATGCTTTCATCTCATTCTGCAAGCACTAGCCTTGAAAACATTAACTTATAGAAATAAAGGAGGGGGCTCTTTTCCTTATGAAAGTAGGGAGGAGTAGAAATAAACACTTATCTAGACACATTTATTTTTAACAGGTGGCAGCCTTGACATGTATAGACATAATATACAGTTTTTGTTAATTATGTCAACCAGTTCACATTATTAGCCCCTCCCCACCCTGTCTCATTATGGCGTTGGTGCTCCAGTAACAGGCGCCGTTCTCCATACTGAGTCAGGCGCTTACTTGGTCGCATCCTACGGTGCACTCAGTGACCTGGTACTCATACCAAGAGAGTAACTCTTTGTGCTCTGACAGTGTGTAGGCAGATGTATTCAAATGTGTGGGCCTGGATATGCATTCTATGGATACATGTTAAGCAGTTTTGTCAGTCTGTGAATCTGTTTGTCTTCAGTGTGCTTCATATGCATCTTAGAGTGTGAGTGTGTGTATGTGGTGTCTGCCTTAGCTCCCATCATATCAGTGAGGAGGTGGCACTGTACTGTGCAATAAGAGCAGTCAGCCTGCAGGCAGGACTGGCCATCTGGACACATGATAAGGAACCTAGCCCAGACATCAGTCTTTTTGTCAATCCGTCTTAGTATTATCAGAGCTCTATCTCTTTCTGCTGTCTATGTACTGGTCGAGAATAAAACACTGTATTTTAACTATGCCACTCTCTCTTCTTTTTTTGGGTCTCTTCCCATCTGTCTGTGCATTTCTTCTCTCCAAATCTTACTCTCCATCTCTACTCATTCTCTTTTTTTTCCCCCTACAGTTTGCTGTTTTGTGGTCCACAAGAGGTGCCATGAATTTGTCACGTTCTCCTGCCCAGGGGCAGATAAGGGGCCCGACACAGACGTAAGTAACCAAAGCCCATCTGTTGCCTGTTACATTTTTGTTGATGAGGAGGTGAAGTACGTGGTACCAACATGCAGTTGCACAAACCAGACCTCCCTCTCTGATAGCTATAGTGCTTCTATTTATCCTTATCACGTTATGAAGTAGCAGTTTGTAAAGGGATAGATGAAATATGAAACTCGCTTTTGCTTTCCAAGCTTCTTGAGTAACAAAGAGAATATTACTTCAGTGTCAATTTAAGTTGTTTTTTTAAAAAGATGTTTTAAAAAATTTAAATAAAACCAGCTCTCTATTGAGTAATCTTGATGACAACATACATGAATATTGAGCTCAGATATTTAATGAAAATAAAGTGTTGATATTGATTTTACAAGTCTTTGGAATTCCAGTGGAGAGGTGGAACAGTGTTCTAGTGTCTCTTCTAGTATCTATCCATCTCTCTTATGGACCAGTGAACTCAAAAACCCTCCCCAGCATACTAAATCTCTCAGTATAAGGTTTTGCTTTTGCCTTAAATTTGCTACCATTATAGTTTACATTAATAATGGAATATTACTGTTATACAAAGAAGGCACTGCAGATGGTAAATTCACTAGACTTAAGACTGAATCACTACAGCAGCAGTTGGCTAATTCAATTCATTATTTGTGTTACAGTTGAATAACTGGGTGCCACCTTTAATAAACGTGACTGGAATTTTTCTTGGTGAATCTCTCTCCCAAAACCCTTAAGGAAAACTTTACTTTACTTCATAGTCTCTCTAAAATAGGGCTGTGTACCCGACTTTTACTCAATAAATCTCATCAGCATTAGAGAGCCAATAAGGCTTGCCTAATCTAACCTTATATGATAAGGACATGAACGCATCTAGGAAACCTCTATGCTGTACCCGGAGACAAGACCTGTTCATGTGTTGTTAATGTAGCAGATGTAAAACCTAATGAGAAGAGATCACACGTGTGGCTTCATTTTATCAGGCTTGGTGACTATAGCACACACACACACATATATATATATACAAAGAGGGGATGCTGTAGATTTTGTTTAATTTAAAATTGATTTTATAAACTTAGTATTACAAAAATAAGACTATTTAATCTCCAATCTTCTTTGAAAAATAGGTTGTGACTTTGTGTCATGCTTTATTCTCAGAAGAATTATAGATGTTATCTGTATTAATTCTAATTCATCCAGTGGGACTGAGTACAGAGGCAAGCCGTCTGTCATTTAAGTGTTGCATTAATGATGACTTGGTCCTGATGTGGTCCAGAGACAGATGGAAAATGTAGGATTGGTACCTATAATCAACATACCTACATCTGTCTTGGCAAGGCCGAGAGATGCACACAGTTCTAGCAGCTGGCTATTTGCAACTGTCAAAAGTAATCGTGGCTGAAAAGAAAAACTGAACCCGAGATAGAACTGTAAACTTTAGTGAGAATATTTGAAATGTGCCTTTTGTGTTAGTTTTGCTTCTTGACATTATTCAGTGACTGGGCACTTGTCTGTAAAGTTGAAATGGTTCATATAGTCATACATTTGTAAATTAGTTTTCTGCTTGATAATTAGAGCTTTAGTAATAAGAGATCGGAGATATTTGATGAATATCAGCTCGCAACAAGTTTATGAGGTCTCCCACTGGCCTCTTAATCAGCTTCTGGTAGTAACTGCCATCAACAACAGCTTTTAGCTTGCTAAGCGTGAAATCCATTTACATACCTGCTTGGCAGCTGGACATTCATACCCTCTCAGTGTATCAGCATCATGGCCCAGCCTCTGTAACTAGAGATATGGCACTGTGTCATTCAATATCATCAACCCAGACTCTTTAAATAGTAACAGTATGCAAAGTTTTAAGGGTAACTCTTGACTCAAGCAGGGCCTGAGGTTCAGAGCAGTGACATCAGATCCATCCCTTTTATGACTTTGCTGAGCTGTGTTTCAGTAAAACATTTAGCCAATTTTGTATTGCACCGAACCATTAAATCTTAATTTTATTTGTTAAAATGTTGATTATTTTATTTTAAGTTAGTCATTCATTCCTTTTATTCAATAAAAATATGTATTATACAAACTTCAGAGTACCCCCTTAAATGCATGCCTTTGGTTAATAGTGACTTAAGACTATATTTTGTTTCTAATTATTACAGGTGTAGTTAAAGGCGGAACTTGTTCATCAGTAATAGCACGGATTTGCAAATGAAGATGCATTTGAAGCCAACATGAAAGTATACAAATGTGAGTGTATATTAGGTGATATGAGCTTTATGGTCCCAAGAGGTTAAAACTAATACAGGGATTCATAAAGTCATTATTTTTTTCAAAATCAGAGCCATTTGAAAAATTGCTACAGAAAAACTTGCAATGCCTCTGTCCATCTTTTTAGCTGTAAAACCAGTATTATGGGCATTTAACAAAAATCATTTATGTGATGGTGAAAAATGACACATGCATTATAGAGCTGATGTTCACCAATATCCGTTTGAAAGTCTTAACCCACTGTGAGTGTACTTTAACAATTTGGCTTGACTTTATTCCAGCTTTTCCTTTCTTCCTGCCACTGTATTTGTCATCTGCTCTTAAGGATAATTTGAAACATATTGTATACTTACCTAACACAGTGGTTCTTAAAAGTAGACTTAATACACAGAAATCCAATCCAGTAAAAACAAGGTTTGACGCAGAGCACCATGGCTATGAATGAGTCTGAGCCTTTTGTTCAAGCAGTCAGTAAATGAGTCTATAATTCTGCAATTTCTGGAAGCACTTAGCCCCCCACAAAACAAATCCTTTAAACTGCATATTGATCCCTCCCCTATCAAAATATTTGGTGCTTCCTTTGAATATACATTTCTGTGCACTTACAGTAGCACTACTGTTGCCAGGGGAAACCACACATATTACATGGCTTTCTGCCTCCCAGGCGTGCAATCCAGGAAGGCAATAACTCCCATAGCCAGCAAATATCCTGAAGATCTCCTGTATCTAGGCTACCTGCATTTTATGACTCATGTCTTTGTTTTATAACTCCCTTCCTGGAAGAAAAAGTGTGCACCACAATGCCAACAGGAGCCACTAGTTCCTTTTAGTGGCAGACTCATTTTGAGTGTTTAACCTTGGTTTGATGGAGCAAGATCATCATGAATACATTCTACACAGCATCAGCCGCAGGATGTTTTTTAAGGGTACACGAGGCTGCAGATAAGCCTATACTTAGATGGGAGAATTTTTACTGTGTTGTCTGCTACAGCATACCTGGTTGTGCAGTATGAAATTTAGTTCGAGTGTTCTGTCCATAAGGAAATAACCAAAATTCAATTCATCTACCAATGTATCCATTTGAAAGGGGTTCGCTAAACCAAATTTCCTGTCAGGTCACACACAGGCTTGCAAATCGAACGACTAAATAATTCCCATGCCAATACTCAACTTGATTGGGCTCTTGATCCCAATGATCTCGACAACTCACAATGCTTAGGTGGTACCAAGGTGGTCTTTAAACAATAGTAGGCAAGTTTGTAATGAGGTATCAGTTATAAGCAAATTCCAAGCTAGCATCAATAAGTCAGATTAAAGCATTTAGTTTTACTAAATGTTTCTGTTTGACTGACTGATGTAATTTTACCTGCAGCTCAAGTACGTTTGGTGCCTTACAAGACAAGACCATCAATAATGCAAGTGCTCTTCGCATCACTACAGGGGCTGAGCAGATGAAACTGAGAGGTTTGATGTTGCTGCATCATTGATGTCTACTTAACCAGTGCAGCACATATGACCCAGGGCAATCTGTAAATGTTTTTGCACTGATTTCCCCTAGTCTTACACACATACACACACAGCCCCTTGGGGTAGTTCAGTGCACAGATAGCTGTGACAGAATAACATAGTTAGTCTCCAGCACAGTGCCCTTTATGTCTCATTTGCTTGGAAACAGACAGAACTGACCTGAGGGTTACACAGCCGCTTGTCAGAGTTTTTTTTTTTTTTTAAAATACATTTTAGACAAAGTGAAGCAACCATTCCATAAGGGTTCAGGAAGAATACATGTACATAGTACACCCCTTTGTTCCACAATATTAAGCTGTATAGCAATAGCAAAAAAGTCATAAGGTATGACCAACCCTTTGTTTAAAAATCTGATGTAATCATAGCAGTAATTCTGTAGTCATGAATGATGCAGAAGGTGGTTTTGGCAGAATCCAGCAAATCAGTGAAAATTGGTGTTCTGGTGAGGTGGTTACAAGGCATGGGACACACAAAGTCTCATTACAAGGACTCTGCTTGGGAATTGAAAACAAGATTAAACTTGAGTGGAGCTAAATTACATCATCTGTGCCACAGGCATCTTGGGTTGTCACAGGCAATGGAGCCTTTCATCTGTATTTTCAGTCCATTTTCTTCCAGCAAGGGTGCTGGTTAGACAGGCCTGTACTGGCCCAGAAGTTGTCATTTCCCCATTCAGCCAGCCACTGGTGCAAAGAGTGAATTCATTATAAATTTTCTTAAATGCCTCTTCTGAGTGGCAGAGAGAATATCTAAGCTGCCAGTGAAAAAAGTATTGCCCTGGTTCCTTCCACACCTAAGCAAGGAGAGGAGAACAAGACCTAGGGCTGGACCAGTGACTGTATAAATATCGACAATGTGGCATCACTTTCTCCCGTTGTACAAAAGTGAAGCCAAAATTTCCCATTGGTGGGAGCTGCTGTCGTGCAGTTTAGGAGCTAGATTCTGTGCAGTAGTGATTTGAGGTGGAGTCGCCATATCTAACTCCTACACACACCCTATGAGACTTGATGGTCGCACAGGCTGATGCAGCAGATTGTTTAAATTTCTAAAATAAACCTTTCAGAAAACTGTCTTTTGAGATAAATAGATTGAATAACTTGCTTTGCAAATGCCTAGGAAATTATGCAGACAATTTTTATTTTAAGATGAAAAAGTACATTAATTCACCCAGCCATGAATATGATGAAATGGCCTCTATAACAGTGCCTGCATAAGTCAAATCTACCACTTCTTACCAAACTGAATCCCAGCACATAGTTTTAGCACACTTCCCTGTGCAAACCTTGGCACATAAATCTTCTAAAGAAACATGGTCACAAAGATACTTGATACTCGATATTTCTGTAATGAACTGAATTTATTTTGATGTGTGGATGTTGACATGTCCTGCAGACCTCCTCAGGCTATACTGTTGCAGCAAAATGAGATTACTGTAGACCCAAATATGCCTACAAACACACAAGATGTACTGATAAAGTTCACACTGTGATAAATGCCAGATAGGATTATCTCTTTGGCTGGATATTGGAGTGGGCACATGTGAGCTACTCATTTCCTTTCACAGGGAATAAGAGAATTTACTCTGCTCATAGTGTGTCCAGTCAAATTTGGCCTCTTCTACCATGCTGTGGTTACTTCTATCTATCAGCCCCACCACTCCAGTCAGGTCTCTGGAAATGCTGCTGGCTGTGTTCCTATTTCTGGCTTACAGTGTGTAAAACTTGTCATCTGAAATTTGCCTGACAGCTAGTCGCAATGAGTGTTGCAAACGAGAAATCAAAGAAGTTGTTAAAGTGTAAGCCATTTCAGCAGGGAGAGATTCGAAGATATCGAACATGATTTGCAGTAAAGAGTTTGAAATCATTTGGCAATTAGACTCTGATGAAGCAACATTTCAGAATGGAGTTCCAAGAATGATATGATGTGACTGACACAAGACCACCGAGGTTTAAAGCACACAGAATAGAGGCCAGTTGGTTCGCAGCAGGTGGGCAAGAACATGATTGGGCAAGAGAGATAACAGAATTGAACATGACAGGTGTGGGAAAGCAGAAGTGATGTAAAGAATATACTAGCAGGGCGAACACCCAGGAGTGCAGGCAGACAAGTGAATACAAGTCGTTCTTATTAAACATAGCCATAAGCTTCATTAGTACTACTTGCTGAATAAAGGACCTGAATTCAGGACTTAAGGACACAAAAAAACAAACCTTTTATTAGGTTAATGGTTTGGTCCAGAGTGCAAAGGCCAAAATGGGAAACAAGCAGAAATCCGTAAACAGGGAACACACTGGGGAGGATACACAGATACTTTGATAAAGAGAAGACAGGACTATTCAAACACAGAGAACTGACTGGGAATGACAAACAGGTGAGAAACGAGATGCAGGTGAATGTAATTAATAACAATCAGGGACTCAGGGGAGGTGTAATATTTAGGGAGCTCGAATCCTGGTCAGAGCCCCACCGTGCCAAGACCCTTGGGCAAGGTCCCAACCGCAAGTGTGCCTCTGTCCACCCAGAGTAGAAATGGGTACCAGTAAATACTGGGAAGGTAACCTGCAATGGACTAGCATTCCATCTAGGAGGAGTTTAACTCCTAAGTCGCTTTACGCTACAGAAACCGGGATAAACTCCGGCCTGATGAGCCAGTAGGCTCGGGTGGGAAAAAAAAAAAAACCCAACAGACTTTACTTTTAAAACTAAGACTCATTACTAGAATACAGAAAAGACAGAAAACAAAGTGTTAATGATATAAGGATAATAATATAAGGATCAAACTTTATTATGAAATAATTAATGGAATTAAATCAGATCTCCTAAACTCAAACTTTCACGAAATAAGAATCAAAAACTTCCAAAACTGGAATAACAGACAAACTGAAACAGCAACCCAGACTCAAATGGATAACTAAAGAACTCCAAAAATAATGAAAAACCCAAAGACGTGACACCTGGGCTCAAACAAGCCACTGTGAGCCTTGTTGGACAGCTGGAGGAAGCGAAATATAGCGATAATTTTCACCTGATGCATAGTACTAGGAACAAATCTAAATGCTACAGTTGGATTCTCGTATTTATTTTTTTTTTGGCTTCTGGATGAAAGGGCAAATTCTAGAGGGTTCATAAAAGATTGATAAACTATTACTAACCAATATTCCAATTCTTTCAATACATAACATCAATACAGGACAGGGTATACTCTGAAAGCAATGCAAAACATCCATTTTACACTGTACAGTCAGAAATCCTACTGCTATAAAACCTTGTGGGATCCCATAATAGAATTGGAGGTACGAGGGTGTTAGAGCCAGTATGTAACCAACTCTCTAGGGAGCATGGGTTGGCACCATGGCAGGCAGAATTGAGGATAGAGAAGAAATGGGAGGAGAGAGAAATGGAAAAGACATATTATATCCCTATAATAAAGCAGGCAGTACATGAAGCTCTGTATCAATGCCAAGCCCACTCCAGGATTTGATTTTAAAGTTTGTTTGGTGTAATGCACTGCTACAGACTTCTCTATTTGAAATAAATGATACCAGCACTGGAGCTATATCTGTTCCTTTTGTCTTCATGCAGGAATTATTCTTTTTATCAAAAAAACAACTTTTGGCTATATATAAATTGTCACAAAAAAGAGGACAGATAAAACAATATGGGGATCCTAATAAGCTAATTTTTGACACATCTTCTACCCAACATGTGGCTTTTCTGTATGTTTCTGTGGATTCATTCAAATGAAGTTGCTGATATACATTCCCTCAAAGTGTTGACCATGTGTTATAGCTGAATGCCTTGGAGTGGATTCTTTACCTGATAGGACAGAGGCTCATAAACTTTGTCAGCTTAGACCTTAAAGGGTTTAAATCTTCTGAGGGGATGCAGGAAAAAACAAATGTGTGGGCTTACAGAGGAGGCTCAAAATGCACTCTTCTCAAAATGTACTTTATACCCTGAGCTCGGTGGTATGTGTTTATTATATATTAATAGCATTGTTCTTATGACACAAATTGCTACTTGAATTTAATGCCTTTATTATTGAACGCAGTCCATGTATAAACAAAATTAATGGTAATTGTTCTGTGGGATAGTGGATATAATGGACAAAGGGTGTTGAGGATGGAGCTGCCAGGCAGGAGGAGAAGAGGAAGACCACAGAGAAGATTCATAGATGTAGTGAAGGAGGACATGCAAATGGTTGGTGTGAGGGAAGAGGATGCAAGGGATAGGGTGAAATGGAGGCAGATGATCCGCTGTGGCGACCCCTAATAGGAGCAGCCGAAAGAAGAAGAAGAAGAAGATTATTGTTATTACAAAATTAAAATTCAAGGAACATAAAACAGGGACTACGAAACATGGAACACATAGCTAAGGAGGGAGAGAAACATGACAAGAAGTAAAGGAATGACAGGATCTTTACACAGACTAATGACAACCGAGGAACAGGAGAGAGAGGATCACAGATGACAACAGGAAAATACTAAGGAGACACAGAGATAACTAATATTAGGCAAAACATAAAGGGAGGCTAAAACTAAGGTGAAAACAAGAACTGAGGCTCAAAGAAGAAAATCTATGAATAATAAAGTAGAACTCAAATACAATATACTGAAAAGAATAAGAAGAACCAAAGGAAACATATAAAAGACAACAAAATCCCACAACAAACCCCACAGACCATGACACACAGGACCTATATAACACTGAAATATCATTACCCCTGACTATGGTGTGGAGCCATGGTCAGCCATGGTTAGTCTGTGTGTGTGTGTGTGTGTGTGTGTGTGTGTGTGTGTGTGTGTGTGTGTGTGTGTGTGTGTGTGTGTGTGTGTGTGTGTGTGTGTGTGTGTAAATAATATGAATAACATGTAAAAGTAAATAATACGAATATGAAGTCTACAGAAATTATTAAATGCCTATATGCATTGTAACAGTCTATAAATATGAATTATGAGATATATGAGAATAATTAATCTTATATAATTATTAGTCAATTTATAAATATAAAAATGAGGTATTGAAACTTTATCTGAATCAAAATACTTTATTAATCCCAGGGGGGAAATTGTATTGTGTTACAGATGCTCAGTTAATAATAATCAATTACTAATAATAAATAAAAACCAATATGAAAAGAAGAAAATGAAAATTAAACAAAGACACATGTATGTATAAACTGCAATATGTAAAATAAATAACCCCGAAGTTAAATACTATATGCTATTCTTAATTCATTTAAGTTAATATTTTTTTATATCGCCAATTCACAACAAAAGTCACCTCAAGGCTCTTCACACTGTAAGCTAAAGAAGTAACCCCAAAAATCAGACGATCCCCTATGAGCAAGCACTTGGCGACTGTGGGAAAGAAGAAGTCCCTTTTAACAGGAAGAGACCTCCAACAGAACCAGACTCAGGAGAACAAAGAGAGACAGACTGTGGAAGAGAGAAGACAACATTTATTGACATGCAAGCAAATAAATGCATGGGGTGTGAAAGAGGTGAGTGGAGAAGAAATGCCCAGTACATCATACGAAGCCCCCGGCAGCCTAAACCTACTGCAGCATAACTAATCCCTAACTATAAGCTTTATCAAAAAGGAAAGTTTTAAGCCTAATCTTAAATGTAGAGAGGGTGTCTGTCTCCCGAATATAAACTGGGAGCTGGTTCCACACTAATGACAGCTGAAGGCTCCCAATCTACTTTTAAAAACTTTAGGAACCACAAGTACATCTGCACTTTGAAAGAGAAGTTCTCTATTGGGAAAATATGGTACAATGAGGTCTTTAAGATGGGATTGGGCCTGATGGTTTAAGACTTTGTAATGAGTAGAAGGATTTTAAATTCAATTCTGGATTTAACAGGGAGCCAATGAAGAGAAGCCAATATAGGGGAAATATGATCTCTTCTTCTAGTCCCTGTCAGTATTCTCACTGCAGCATTTTGGATCAACTGAAGTTTTTTAAGGGAGCTTTTAGAACAGCCAGATAACAATAAATTACAATAATCAAGCCTAGAAATAATAAATGCATAAACTAGTTTTTGAGCATCACTCTGAGACAGGATGTTTCTAATTTTGGCAATATTGTGGAGGGCATAAAAGGCAGTCCTACATATTTGTTTAATGTGAGCATTAAAGGCCATATCCTGGTCAAAAATGACTGCAAGCTTCCTCACAGTGTTACTGGAGGCCAAAGTAATGCCATCTAGAGTAAGTATCTGGTTAAAAAGAGTGTTTCTGAGGTTTTTAAGATTCAAGATTCAAGAGCTTTATTGTCATTTCAGCCACATATAGCTGACGCAGAATATAGTTAAATGAGATAGCGTTTCTCCGGGACCTGGTGCAACATATAAACATA
>VUQH01078043.1:20736-40838 GCA_015106775.1 Etroplus canarensis
ATGTTGAGGATGGAGCTGCCAGGCAGGAGGAGAAGAGGAAGACCACAGAGAAGATTCATAGATGTAGTGAAGGAGGACATGCAAAGGGTTGGTGTGAGGGAAGCGGATGCAAAGGATAGGGTGAGATGGAGGCAGATGATCCGCTGTGGCGACCCCTAACGGGAGCAGCTGAAAGAAGTTGTTCTGTCAGAGAAGTCTTTATAAAGGTGGGGTTAGTATCTCAACAGGCCTAGAACTGTCTCTCTCTACAGATTTATGCATCAGCGACACTGCATAAAGACCTGTGTACTTGTTGGGATAATACTCTTTCAGTATAGCACTATGCTATCATGCATGTCTTTTTAATTTCAGATAAATTTTTAACTTTGTACGAGTGTTGACATTTTGGACTAAATATTAATGCAAATCTGGTTGCTGTTGATAAAGGTCAAATGTGATTGTCAGAGTGCGCAAATGCTTTCCTAGATATGGAATACTGCTGCTACGACATAAGTCATTCCAACACTCTAAATTAGTTAGATCTGGTTGAAGAGGGACACATTTGTATACTCTTGATTTATATGATGAATCACATCATTAGTATTGTCTGCTGAACACACAAATAATCTTAGCTATTAGTATCTAGCTTTGGGCCTCTTAGACTGTCATCTGTGCAAACAGTAAATAGCTCTACAAATAATTATGAAAACATAAATATGAATGTTTTGTACTGCTGTATTTATGTAGCTTAATTGAAAAATTAAGTGTGGGCTTTAGAGGTAGATTGAGTTGCCTACTAACCAGAAGACTGGTAGTTAGATCCTCGGCCCCTCCAGTCTACAGGCTACCGTCCTTGGGCAAGACACTGATCTCGAAATTGCTCCCAATGCATCTGTCTGAATCTGAGTCTGTGTGATTGTTAGAAAGCACTTAAGGCATAGATTAAAGTGCTTGGATGAATGGGTGAATGTGGCTTGTTTTAAAAAAGTGCTTTGAGTGCTCAATTAGAGTAGAAAAGTGCTATCTAAGTACCAGTCCATTTATCATTAGTTAAGTACATTGCAGTTAGATTTTCATGGAACACGTTTAACAGAAAAAACTGGTCAGACTTCTTTACATACCAACATATGCAATATTTAGATTCAATTTAGTAATTCTTTCTTGTCCAGAGGCAGTAAGACTTAGTTGTCTGACCTAGGCTACGTTTCCCTGCAGACAGTTTCAATTTTTTGCTGAGATCCAATTATTTTGCATGGTCGTTCACATTATAATTTAAATGTGACCGCTATAGACTCCAGGTTGAACAGTCTATGGCCCTGAAGTGACTGGCATGCGCAGAAGATGTCACACGCAGCACGCTGTGTTTACAGAAGTAAATATGGATGCTACACATATCAGCATGTGAGTAAAACCTCACTTTCTTTCCAGTGACTAGCTCCATCAACACTATCTGTCATGCATGTTTTGTGCATTGTTGACATTTGATCTTGCTGCATCTCACCTCCTCCAGCGTAGAATTGTGACATCTGTCTCAATTTAATGATGGAAAAGTTGGATGAAATGCGACATGTTCATTCAGACTGAGGTTGCTTTGAAAAACATTGAATATGTATCAGATTTAAGACCACATATGGAAGTGGCCTGAATCCGATTGGAAAAAATCCGATCTGGGCTTTTCAGACTGTCAATGAACAAATGGGTCACATATGTACAAAAAAATTGGATTCAGGCCATTTTTTCCTGCAGTATGAATGTAGCCGTAGTCATAGTTGGGATTGCGTATCCTACGTGGAGAACGCAGTTCAGATAAAGTAAATATTATGGACCTTTGAGTTACATACAGCATCTAATATCACATCAATATCTTGTCAGAATATTAGCTGACATTTGCCATCTGTTTTATTATAATTTAAGTTATTAAAAATTACAAGATGTGATTTGCCTTTCTAGATGTTTAAAATGATAAACATAGCTTGACAGGAAATTAGTGTACTTTTGTTTCTGTCACTGTCAGTGTGGGTTGATTTTGTTTTCTAAGATGACACTAAAGTTTACTTGATGCCTGTTTCTTTGGTTATCAGTTTATTATAAGTTTTTTAGATATTTTTTATATATCGTAATCAGTTCATTTCAATATTAAGATAAATAAGTACCATGTAAGTGCCAATCCAATAAAAGTGTGTACAGGTTATAGTAAGGAAAAAGAAAATAATGTTTTGCATCTTAAGTAATATGTCATTGCTTCCAGTATTATCAGTGTTGAGTGATGATTGATGTGGTAGATGAGACTCCCCTGGGCTGCCTGTTGATGGTATTTATACTCTCTGGGATCCTAATGAACAGATCTTGAGTTTCTCATGTTAATGGTCTGTGACATGCCTGTCTAAAAAAAGGTTTGATTTAGGCTTTGCTGGAGGGAGATAGTACAGAAGGCAGTAAGTGCTCACATACATTTTCGTGTGTGTTAGAAAATGAGTGAACAGGGAACTGCTGCATATCCTCCTGTTACAACATTCATCATTTGATAGGGATTAAATTGTTTGCGTTGTAGAATAAACCTCCTTGGTCTAAACTCAGAAATGTTCCTCTTGACCTTTCAACTCAGAAGCAGTTTTATTATTATAATTATTTTCAAGACTGTTTCTTGACAGTGAATGCAGATTGTATTTCCCACAGTCCAAACCTACAGTTTTACACAAATACAGTACACACACACACACACACACACACGTTTGCATATTCTTTCTAGATTTTTCAATTAAGTAATTCAACCCGGGGATAGGGTGGGATAGGGTGGAACAGTGTCTAAAATATCATTTTAGACTTTACTATTTTTTTAAAAAAGCTGTCCAGAAGTATTATTTTATTTAGAAATTCAAACTTACACTTTAGACTAGCCTAACAGGAAGTCTTTAGTGAAGTGAAGAAAGAAATAAGATCTCATCCTTTGCCTCTGTCCTAACATTCAAGTTTTTCTGTGTGACAGTAGATAGTATTGTGTAGAATGCATTCAAAATAATAATTGACTGTACAGTATAATCATAAATTGGGTCTGCTCCCAGAAGGCTTATTTAAAAGCTATGGTGACTATTTGGCATAATTGTTTGTAAGGGTGGGCAATAAACAATGATGGTTTTTGTATTCCATTTTTGCAAGAAGCACATGTTTTGTTTTATGTTTGAAGTCAGTTCATTTTCCTTATCGCTAAGGGCAACTTTTTAAATAATAAAATAGTTTATTTACTTATTTTTTATTCATGCCTTCTTTTATAAATAAATAAGAAATGAGCAAATTGCGGTGGTTCAGGTATCAGGCTAGAATTCCTTCCTTCGTGCCTTTTAGATGAGGTGTTTTGGGAATCTCCAGTGGGAAGAGACTGGGGAAGGCCGAGGATATGCTTGAGAGTTTATATTTCTCATTTAGTGTTGAGAAATATAAACACCTTGGTGTCCTACTGGTGAAAAGCTAGAAGAGGTGTGCGGGGAGAGGGAGGTCTAGGCGTCCTGGCTTAGCACCAGAAAATGGATGAATGGATAGATTGACTTAGTCATTTATTTTTTATTGTAGTTTTTGCCATATTCACTCATATAAGATGATGACAAAGAATCTTTGGTCAACATTAGTCCAGAAGAAGTAAAAGTTGGAGATGTCTGTAGGTGAACCTGTTGAAAGATCATTAATGGATGTCTGTAGCTGCACATCCGAGGTGCTGGTTGACTGCCAGCTTTGGCCTTGCCTGTAATCACAGACATCCCCAGATGAAAAATGTGGGCTGGCAGGTACTTGAGGTTGCCCTCACGAGACAGGCTTTATGGTTAAAAATACTAATAATAACTGCACACAGAAGCAGTCAACAGGGCAATGCATTGGGAGTGATACACAATGCCTTGTTTGACATTTTAATTGTAAACTGAACAGTACAACATTGTGCTCCTTCTGCTGATGTTTTTGTTACTGGAGGATATCTTTCCTTGCATTTTTTGGATATCTTTAATGTAAAAATGAAAACAACAGAATACAATTCAAGTCAAAAATTCAATGAGCTGCCTTGAGTAAACACAAATACAGCAGTGCTGCATATTAATAATATTTAAGACACTCGGGATTCACTGGATTGCACAAGACTTAGTAGGTCTATTTGTTTGTCTTGTTGGCAAACAGAGCTTATCAGAATTCCTGTCTTTTTGACCTCAAACAAACACACGCACGCACACACGCACACACAGACACACAAATATAAACATATGCACACAAACATATGCACAGAGCATTGATCTCACACTTAAACACACATGCAGGCATACATGTACACATGCGCGCACACACATACACAGCAAAGTGCACCCACCCCACCCCTCTCCACTTACACACATGCACACACACACACAGCCTCAGAAACTTAATGACCATGCCCATGCAATATTTTTAGACAATATACAAATACACACTGGCTTGCACGCACAAGCAAACATGGAAATTTGCAGTACAGTAATGTCACACACACAGTTTAATTCCCAAAATACACAAATACAAACACATTCCATTAGTAGCCACTTTCACACAGCCTATGCAAAGTAGAACTGCTTCTGATTTCAGAATGCCAGCATGATATCTAAAAGAGTGCAGACTGGGGGACCTATGGGCAAAGGCATGTGAAGACTTTGCAGTGAGGTGACTTCTTAGTGGTACTATAGCACAGTCTTTGTATGAAAGGAGCTAATCCCTGTGTGGTTTGTTTACGGTAAGTATGTGGTACTCAGTGCTATTCCAACCATGCTAAGTATGACTAATGACCAGCACATGGGGAGCTGGAACTGCTCTTGACCCCAATCAACTCAGTGCACATTTGCTGCAGGACAGGACTCTAAAAATCATTGCTCTTGTTTAACTTATCGACTACCAAAGCTTTTCCCTAAGATCAAAGTATTTTACATTGATTTCCTACCTTCAAGACATTATCTATATATATTATCTGACTTTTTTTATGGACATTGTGTCATTGTGAGATTGACAATTCATAATTCTGAACATGACTTTTTTTGCCAAGGCTTTATATTACTGTGTTGTAATCAACGTGTATTTTGCATGAATGACACTATCTCTGTGTTCAGAACAAATTGGCACCACTGATTGATGCACAATGGTACAGGCATGTTTTTTTTGAGATCCAGACGACTGGGAAGGCAAACTATAGTTTTATTGCATGTCGCTGCATAGAACAAGAATAACAGCCAGGGAAGGTCTGAAGTCTGATCTTGAACTCTCCAGTAAGACTGAGGCCTGAAGCTGAAACCAGCAGTAGGTCTGAAGCTCAATGCCAGAAATAGAATGATAAAAGTTACAGATAGGGCAAGCTACTTCTCTCCCTCTCCTTCTGCATCTCAAGACTAAGATAGAGTTCTCTGTACTTGTGGACATTAGGGATCGCAAAAAACTACAGTATTTCATAAACTGCATTTGACAGTTAAAAAATGTACCGAAAAAGTAAAACTCATGTAGTTTTGCTGGTACAATTAAAGTGTATTTCAGCTATGTGGAAACAGGCCTTTAATGATATTGCTAGCATCAGTTTTGCCTCATACATACCTAAGGCACATGATCAGTCTAACATAAATCTCACACTGCCATGATAATGATCTTATATTATTTGGGATGGTAGTGATAATTTTACAAATTGGTTGCAATAACTAAAAAAATACTGAATTAGGTCAATTATTTGTAAAATAATAATACATTCAAGCCTTGCCTCTAATTATTCAGTGTTGACGGCATCATTTCAAGGAATGCTGACTCACTAATTAACCATCATTATTGTGCTCATTGCTGATAATGGATTCATTTTCTTTGTTTGATGCCATTGTCACTTTAAAATGCTGCCAGTGATAAAATATAAGGTTACCATCATAGGCATCATGGTATCAAAGGCAAAAATGGCAGGAATGGCAGCCCCTAACCTGGAGTTAACAATATGCCTTTATAGCATTTCTGGCTTTGGCTGCTTATTATTTAATAAAGAAACCCTCCTTCATTCCATCTTAAGCGTAAAATTGTATGAAAGAGGTGATGCATTTTGAAATCAGGTTCGAAGTTAACCTATACTGTAGATCCCTTTGGAGTTAAAATTGATTCCATTCACAATGGGGTCTACCGTACTTCTTGATGTGTATTGCCAAAGAAAAAGGGCAAAGAAGAGCACCAATTTCCTCAGTCTATTATTAAACACATGCACAAATACACCTAAACACAGCTGCAGACACTAAATTTATTTTACAGACACAAGCTAACTTTTACTGAGTTTCAATCCAAATCACAAAGCAAAAAGTACAGAAAGCAGAGTTGAACAGCCAAGCTACTGCCCCTATCAGCTGGCTCATTACAGTGAAAAAAGACTCTGCCAAGACTTTGGCTATTAGATAACTTTTTGGAACACATCTTGTGAAGTTCTTTTAATTATTAAGTACCTGACAGATGGCCTGTGGCTGATAAGCCAATTTATTCTGGCTTTTGGCATTTGCAACATGACCAAATGAACCAGCAGGTCTATTTTTTCTTTTTTTAAGTATATTTTTCACCTTTATTCGTACCTGTTTCCATCCAGAAGGAAAGGTTGGCAAAGAGGGTAGCGAACAGTGCAGTTATCTTCCAGGTGAAGTGACAGCTGCGACACCCCCACCCCCCTTGTCCTCTTCTGACCTTGTGCATGTCATGCACAGCATGTGCGCATGGCTCTACCAATGAGCCAGCTTCTGCAAATGAACACATCTCTGTAGCATCCATGTGTGTGAGTCAGCTGGGACCTCGGCTTTCTCCAGCTGTGAAAAGGCAAGGGCTTGTTCATAGGGCTCTAAGGCCAGAGCTGTATTTTATCTGTCTCACATTGTGCTTTTCTCTAAAGGGACCATTTATATAAAGCAGGTAAAAGAAACAGCAACAGTAATGTCTGTCTTTTTAAAATTTGAGCAACCCTCAGATATTGCTAGATTTTTCCCCTCATATTTCGTGCATTTATTCTCTGCAACAACCAATGGGTGCAAATAATCATCACTCATCAAGAAATACCTAATTTGCAGCAGGGAACTTACAAAGGCCTACTAATGTAAAAGCTGTTATTATGAGGTAGGGAGCACAAATTGAATGTCTTCTTCAGCCTGCGGGCTATAATCTTATCAGTTCCACTGCTGTCTTGGATTTTTAAAATACTTTGTTCAGCAATTGTCTTTTGGGTTTTGAAATAATTCATAGCTAAATAGGTAATGGTGAAGAGCAACAGCTCAGTCCTTATTCAGCTGCCAAAGGTAACTTAACATACTGGTTTTAAAGCATATAGCTGGTACCAGAGAATTAATGTAGATGTTGGGTCCCAACTTGACTCTGTTTTGACATTGACCAATGCAATTATATCTACAGTAGATTTCACCTACTTTGACTGGGACTCATACTAAGAATGCTTTAGAAAATGAGAACAAATTATGGCATAGTTAGATTGAACTGATGTTCGCTGTCATGTATCATTTTGTACTCTTGAAAAGTCACACCTCTAAATGAAAATGCCTTTTATGTGTTTGTATTAATGTACTGTGCTGTGTAGAGACTGATCTGATACAGACTCAGGGTAGACCACTGAGGTACACCACATGAGACACCTTGGTTTTTCTTACTACAATTCTCTGAGAGATTTCTGCACAACGGATTTGTATGTCTGTTATTTAATGACAGATCAAAGAAATATTTTGAATTTTATTAAACAAGTTCTTGAAGAAGTGAACACTTAATAACATATTGTCAAGCTTGCCTATAAAAAAAATGCAGGGACAGCATATAAGAGCACTGTACCACAAGAACAGCACTGTGATAGGTGTCATTAATTTAAAGCCTGTCATAAAGGCATCTTGGACTCTGACAATGGTTGCAATTTTTCAGCTGTTATTTCCAGCTTTGCCAGCAGACAGATGTGTTAACAGCTAACACACGGCAAGGAAAACCCCCTCTGAGCTGCAGTGGCAACCTGCCCTCCCTCTCAGCACTGAGCAGCTTAGTGAAAGGCCAAGAGGAGTCAGGGTGGTGATTTATATGCTAAAAATAGTAACCTTGCCTAGTCTGATGTCTGGATAAATGATAGTTTCGTTTTGTTCTCTTCAAAATCTCTCCTCACCTTAGTAACCAGTGAGTTATATCTGTGAGCCAATATGAAGATATTCATTAGAAACTGTGTATTCACAAAGGTTATGCCTGTGTTTAAATTTTGGGAAATTAAAGTAATGGCTGGTTGCTCTTAATCAGCCTTCATGTTTGGTTTAAGCATTTCAAACACCCGTTGTCACTCCATATTTTGAGTGTAACAATACATTTTTTTATTTATTTTTTTTTTTTTTAACAGAGAAGGCGATTAATATGATGTAAAATATAATTAAACATTGAAGGGCAACAGTAATGACAGTGACAGAATTAGGTGACACAGTAACACAGACTTGATTATATATCATTAGTGCTTTGTGAAAGGGCTATGAAAATGTTTTTTTTTTTTTTAGAAAATGGGTTACAGAAGCTAGAGAAGTGCTGTTTTTCTAAATTTTACAAGAGACTATGCAATTAACCAAAATATTTCTGGCAAACACTTTAAATTATTTACTTTTTAAATCGCACTAGATGAATGTAAGTATAATCAAAATACATTTAATTGTAGGCTACATACAGCATTCATAGAATCACCCAAAGATTACAGTAAAATATAAGTTAATCAATATTCATTTTCCTGTCTTTTTAACTTACTCATTTAACATAGAGTAACTATGAGAGGTGAGGATGACTCAAAAACTGGATAAGGGAGGAGCATCCTACCACCTCCAATTCAAATGTCATCCCTCAGTGAGGGATGATGGGTAAACACTTACTTGAGTGATTGAGTAATACAAGATGAGAGAATTTAATGATGGTCAGTAACGATCTGGTGCTGAATATAATTGGGAATTTTTTTTTCATACCATCTTTATCAATCCTAAAATGAACAGTTGGGGAAAAATAGAGATAACTGAAAGATGGACATGACAGCGATCATGATAAGTGTGTCTCATTTCAACCCCCCCATACATCTCCCTGCTGCAAATGTCACACCAGGTGGATCTCTTTTGACTCTGTGGGATACAGTTTGACTGTATTAGCTACACAGCCTCTTTGATGATTGCTATACTCAGTCCATATTTTTCCCTGCAAATAAATTCAAATAAAAAAAACACCAGTCTTATTTAGATTATGAATAGCTGTTTTCTTTTTATTTATTTTTTGTTTTTTTTTTAATTTTTTTTTTTTACATGTGGAGAACATAAAGTGCAAGCGGGAAATTCCTGTCAGTTTGCTGTGTTATGTCAATACTTCCGTTCTGTAGGGTAGATACATATGTGGTTCAGTATCCTGTGTGCTCTGAAATGATTTGCAAGGTGTGCAAATTTTGTTGCACACCTGTTTACCCACAGCCTGGATACGCTTTGTTATACATTCTTTACATTTTTGTTTCTTTTTAGCATGGCCTTAATATTGATTATGCACATTGAGAATAGAATGGCTTCTTGTCTACATTACTGTAATGGATGGATGGAGGGATTAAGAGTTTGATGTTGGACTTATTAATACTTTAACATCAGCCACCCATGTTGATAAGATGGGTAGAGGGTGGAGGATGACCCCAGCCTTTAACATTACCCACCTCTGCCTGCCCCTTCCCCCTCCTGCTGGGAAGCCCCTGTTCAGCTTCACCCTGCCAAGTTGTTCATCAACAGGAACTGGTTGGCATTCTGCTTGCTAATCAAGCTGAATGGGAGAGCCTGGCTAATTAGCCAACATCACTGTGATGACCCCCCATGCTTCTGTTTTCATTATGATCTCTTGGTTGCTTTGAATCTTTTGATCAGCCCTCTGCCCCATGTCTTTTTTTATGTGTGGCCTCATATGCAGATCTGCATGGAACTACTAAAGGGCAAATGCAAATATTTTTAAAGATCCAAAGTTCAACTGGCAAATAAGACAGAATGCTAATCATTAAAAAAAAGAAGTAAAGAAAACCTAAAAAAAAACATTCTATTATATTTTCCATCCATAGGAGAAAAGCAGACTTTTGATTAGAAATCCTGTCTTGGTCAGTTTTTGGAGTAATAATAGTCTCTTATTTTCTGCTTTGTATATTAATGGAAAACAATCCTATTGGGGTGTATTCTGTTAATGTGTCTCTGCTGTTGTTTTTAGGAGAATCTCAAACTGTCCATTTCCTTCCTTCCTTCCTTTATTTTTCAACTACAACAGGTTGATGGTCTACTGATGCACCCATGCCACCACAAATTGTGCAGCATGTCCCTTTATTGCTTGTGAAATTGGACATCACAAACTGAAAATAATACTAGCTGAACCTTTAAATAGAGAATAATATGAATGTAATTCTCTTCTGCTGATGCAATATTCCTCTCTGCCTGTGCATGGGACATCTGGGAAATCCTGTTGGCCCCTATTACGAAAAGGCGTCCTTTGTACTACATCATCCATTCAACACGTAGCACTACCTACTATGGCGTTCTTGTGTTGGGCCTAGTGATTGAGTTCATCATTGCTTTCAGTGTTACACTCTGCTTCCCCTGCTGTTCTGGCAAGGCAGCGCCACCCAGTCTGTCTTGAATTTCTCGTTAAGACCCAGTTAGGCTGTAATAGTGGATAGAAGCCACGGGGGTAAACCCTCCTATCTCACAGCTCACAAAAAGAATGTGTTAATGGACAACCTATGTCTGTGCAGTGAGGTGTAGTAAGGTACACTCATTTACTGGTTTAATTTTCTGCACCATTACAGCTTGCCCTGGTGAATCTTTAAATGCAACTTTGTAAATGAAGCAGAGCAGACGGTGTAAACCGTCCAGGCTGGGTGCTCCTGTTTTGGGTCACGTGTTTAACTACAAGTGGCCCAACATCAGAATTGTAATCATTTACAACATATTACAGTTTTTCATTCTTCATGAATTATCATTCATCCATTAGACTTGCTCTTTGGCATGTCCCTAGTGATGAACATGTTTTTCATTTCATTCATTCACAACGTTTACAATGAATTTTTTTTTGAAACTTCAGCTACTGTAAATATCTCCATTAAATTTAATAGACACATTAATTTGCCTCTCTATGTTGTAATAACTTATGTTGATTCTCTGCCATCATCTGGTACAAACATAAATTAAATCACATTTTTTTGGTTTATTTCCAAATACCTGCACATTTATTAACAATCCCCTCAATAATACTTTGTTTATAATGTGAAATGCAATGGAAAATGTAAACATGCTAGCATGCTAAATTAGTAGAAAGAAAATGATAATCATACCTGCTTCACTTTAGTATTTGGAGAAAGTAGCATGAAGTTTTGTGTTCAGTTTTTCGTAGCTTTTAGCCTGGTTGTAGTTGCAGTTGATGAATTTTGCTTTTATTTTTATTTTTTGGGACAAAAATAACTTGCAAAGCAATTATTACTCAGTAAATAAAATGTCCTCTACACAAAAAACGCAACTGAGCCATCATTTAGACTATGCATTTTTTTCATCTGTGCATTTCATAATCCATAATACTGGTTGGCCCCTTCTTAAACCATTTTCATTCAGTGCAGCTTAAACTTTTCTAGACGTGATATGGTGGACATGCAAATGTTCAGTGCATTTGACTTGGACATTAAACAGTCTTTAACCTGTCAACTCCTAATAACAAAATACTAACTTGTACAAACTTGTAATTAATTTGTCTTTTTGTTCTGAGTATGTTCCATTATTTGGAAGCATTGAGCTGTGGTTCACTCATGAAAAGCTGACGTGAAAATGCATGATTCATTTGCAGCCAAATGTTTGTCCTCGTTGCCATCATTCATTCATGTCGTAGATGAGGGAATAAAGCAAAGGGGGAAAACAAGGGGATTATCCTTCAGGATCAGCTGTGTGTGGGTGGATGTAAGTGCTCTCACGCGCTCTCTCTCGCGCGCTTTTGCTCTGTCTTTGTCTCTCCATTCCTGTCTGTCAACCCCCTTGATATCCTTGTGTGTCCTTGGCTAACATACTGACTACTGACAGCATGGCGGGGGTTACTAAGTATGGGCTCCATATGAATTTTGCAATTACATGAAAACATTAACTTTGTAAGAGTTCAAATATTTTGTTGGTCATGACTCCCATTTACTAAAGGATTGCAAATGTTAGTAGCCTATGATTAAATTGTGTATGCTATAGAAGTCACAAGGCTGCTGTTTCACATTTCCTCTCACTGCTAGATGTAATTAATGTATGCAGTTATTATGTGTTAATTATATTTTGATTGTATTATACATTGACATAAATCAAGAAAAGTATGTGCAAGGCTAGTTGGAGATAAATAAATATAACCTTTTAAACTCCTGCACTAGAATCAGATAATGTAACTTCATAGTTTTTTTTTTTTGTTGTTGTTGTAGCTCATTCCATTTTAAGGCCGTCAAGTATTTAAATCCAGTTTTTCTAAGTTCATTGTGAGTTAGAGGTACAGGTAAAATGTTCTGTGACCTCACATTGTAATCACTGCCTAAATTTAATCATAGAGCAGAGATGACCAGGCAATCCAATCTTTATAGCAGAGCCTTTTTAACTAAACATGATACAGTGCTGCTCACTTCTAGTCAGAAGGGAGGCCATCCCACTTTGTCATATAATGTCATATAAAGATATAATGGTGAGTAAAAAAAGAATCATCCGCGATAAATTGAAATCCACTGTGACACAGAATCAAGAGGCTTCAAGGTAGATATAAAAGCATGCATGTAAACAACATCATGATAAAGCGCAGACAAAAATTCAATAATGATCTTATGAATGAGAAGCAGAATTTGTTTCTATGCAAAAACCACAATGTTTCTTTAAATTTCTAGGTAGGTGTTATATGTAAATCTTAAAAATGAGTCTGTCACCCAGCCCGAGTTCCAAATATTTATAACAATCAACAGTTTAAATGTTATGACCATGAGGGGCTTGAATACATTAACTGAATGCTGTTTGTTGACCTTGTGAATACCATGCATTTAGTTTTCTCAGGGGTGAATAAAAGAGATACAAGAATTGATCTTTGTGCATCACCTGTACAAATGGCAAGGGAACTTGACCTTAAACCTTTGGAGAATACTGTCTTGAGTTCAATCAGAAGATAACCATGGAACCATTCAGTGGTTAAGGATTGATGTGGCTATGAGGTGTTCTCTCCACTATGTGTTTGCACAGAACGAGGTGTTATATAACAAGTCAGCCACTCAAGATGATAGACGTTCAGGACAAACTTACCAAACTGTGAAAACAAAACAAACGAAGCAAGAATACATTAACCCTTTAAGATATAACCTTCATGTTAATCATACTTTAATATTTTATGCTATTTTAAATACATATAAAATATGTCTGCGCAAACTTGGCATTGTAGGCGTATAGCCTGTTTTTGCAAGGGCCATAAAGAAAGCATTTCTTGAGCAGCACTGTAACATGTTTAGTTGAAAGGCTCTACTATATAAAGATTGGATTGCCTGGTTACCTCTGTCCAGTAAAGGTGTAAAAACTCTGCAGATTGATGTGTAAGAAAGTGGCAGATTGGAAACCGTATCACGAGGAGCCCGAATGAGTCGCCGTTGCATTAGACCAGAGGCCTGTGCCAAACTGACTGAAATGACATTGATCACTGTGGTGCCTTACTGTGTGATGCTGTCAGCTCTCACAGAGATATGTGTCATGCTTCTTTTGCAGCTGATTTATTTCCCTGGTTCAAGCAATTTTTTTTCATTCTACATTTGGCACCATTTCTCACAGTAGAAAAAAATAGGTGGGGTACCCTTTGGAATGAGTGTTTTTCCTCAGTCATGATGATTTCAGGGGATATAATATATTCCCTGGAAAATCTCCGGTTTCCAGGGAATATATTGTGTTTAAACAGATTCAATGAAAAAAGATTAGCCTGGGTAATGTTATTAGTGCAAATCCACTTAAAGGAGTTGTAACTCAGAAATAAATTTACAGCACTTTGAATGGGTGCTTAGAGAAGTGGCAGTGTTCCAGTTTTCTCTCGGGCAGAGAGGGCTTGCTGAGCCTCAAGTTGGATGTGTGAAATGAGTAAATGTATGCATGTGACAGCCTACCCTGTATATCATATGTGAGTGCTGTAGTAACATTTAAACTGATCTGTACTGTACCCTACATAAATAAATATATATATATATATAGTAGCAAGCTCAGTAGCAATAATATGCCAGCCATATGCTTACCTTATGCATCATGCTTATGTTTGCATTGGGCTTTTGCCATTTACTGTTCAGTATACAAATAGATTAAACAGAGAGGTAACTGGTTCTGCTTGTTTAACGGATTATTTAAATTAAAAAGTTCAGACTTTACTTAACACCTGCAGACATTTACTTAAAGCAGAGTTTGCACCCACTGCAGTTTTTTGAAGATCACTCTGTGTTTTATGTTTTGAAACGGAGTGTCAAGTGAAATGGACTCATGATTGTTGCATTGCTGTTTTGGTGCTTAGTTGAGCTGTACTTAAAAGCTAAAGGAAGACTTGCTGACATTTCAGGTAGCACACGCACTGTATGGTCCAAAGTACTGGGCCACAGTAATCATTGAACTCAGGTGTTTCATTTAGTCCCATTGCCACAGTGTGTTAAAGTCACCAACACTGTGCTGATTCAGTAACTGCAGAGTTCCAAACCCCCTTGGCATTACCATTTAAACAAAAACTGTGTGCTGGGAGCTTCAAGGCATGGGTTTCCATGACTGAGCAACTGTCTGCAAGCTGTACATCACTAAGTACAATGCCAAGTGTCAGATGGAGTAGTGTAAAGCACGTCGCAACTGGATTCAGTGGAGACGGCAAACTTATTGTTTACTATTTTAACAAGGATTCAGTCTCAAAAGTTTTTCCTGTGCACTAAGTTGAATATTTGACCTCTGGCAATTCTGCTTTATCTACCTACATGTCTTCCTGTTTTGACTCTTTTTACTCTTTATTTTAAATATCCCCTTATTTGAGTATCCTAATTATCCAAATTTAAAATGAATGCCAGGAGGATGAATGATGATGAGGACCTGACAAGAAGGTGCATGCTGCATTTACTTGGAATGTAGGGAGGCTCATGGAAATGCAAACAGTGGTCCAGTATTTATGAGTGACAGATGCAAACAAAGAACAATAGCTGTGATATTTATCATTTTCACAAGAATTCCTACTCCTACTAGAGTATTGGTTATATTTTGGTGAAACTTGCACACAACGCTCACCTAATAGGTCTTCAACCAAACTGTGATCAAGGCCAAGGTCCTTTTTGTCATTTTATGGGTGCTTTTCCATTGTCACCAGAATTCTGCTTAGTTTTGATCTAGATGGTACCATTCCTAAGATAAGTGTTTGTGTGTGCCCTTTTGCCATCGATACATAAATGCTGTCATTAGGTTTATTTTTGGCGTCACAGTGTCTTAAAATATGTTATGGCTGATCAAGAACAATAGTCATTGTCTTGGATATGACTGTTTGTGAGCTTACTTCAATTCTTAATGGATTTTAATGCTCATTAGTCTGTGGAATATGGCTAACCAGTGACAAGAAAACTTTCTGTAGTTCACACATTATGGTAACCTGTGAATTGTGATGGATTGTGAGCTACTAAGTCACTGATGTGCTGGTTAATTTAAAGACTAAATTATTTCATTAATTTACTAATTCACCACTACCCAAATCAAAATGCAGCTCTAACTCTTCCGCTTATAAATTTTGACTTGTGGTGATAACAATATATTCTGGGGTTTAATTTATCTAAACATATTTGACAGCTTTAATTTTACATAATTCTGGGTTAATGTACTCATGTGGCAAATTGTGGCTTTGCTATGTGAGCAACTCTATTTTTTTCTGTGTCAGATTCATTCCCAGCCTGTAAAATATTTGTGTTAGAAGAATATTTATACCAGGAAGCTGTAGCTGATAAGAATTTGACAGTCAGTAAATTTTAGCTTTGAAAAGTGTTTAGACTAATTATGCGTAATAGTTTAGTTGTCCTTGGTGTATGAGCTTTTCAACCTCTTCAGATTCTTTCATTGTAGCCAACAGTACAGATTTTTTTCACCTGAACATTTAGAGATACTCCTGTAAACACTGGGCTTTAGTTTTAAAATGATGGTTGTCTTTATTTTAGGATAGTTCTCTTTTTTCCAACAAAGGAAGTTCTCAGTGTGGTAGTGATTAAAATACTCCACTGACTGACAGTGCAATGTATTTCTCAAACTTAGCATTTTCAGTCACCAAAAGGTCATGAACTGTACTTGTTATTTGCAGATACTACAGCTAAGATTATATTGCTGTATACATCTGAAAGTAACAGAATAGGAGTATAGAAATTTGTCTTCCATGAAGAAAAAACATCCCACAAGTAGTCCTACAATCTTTAAGAATTTGTGAATAAGCCTTTTGCAACCAGTAATACCCAGGTTTACACACAGTTGTGCAGTCTTATTATCCCCATTAAACACTACTTATTTTCATAGTTAGAATAATGTCTTATTTATGTAGAGAGCCCAGAGCACTCAACAGCTTTAATAGGGAGCCTAATCATGAATGAAAAGCTTACGCATATGCACACAATTTATTGAACAAGTGCAAGGACAACAAATCACAAGTCACTGTCATAGAGTGCATATTTAGTGCATATATTGAAAAGAAAGATGAGTCTTTAAGTTTATAATAATTCCTTGAAATGCCATATTTTTGTATAGTTTAATGAATAATTATTAGAGTAATTAAAAATGTATTTCTTCCTTTGGTACTTTTGAATTTATTGTAAGCCCATCTTTAACAAAAAGACTCCATTCTCACTTACTGGTATGGTCAAAGAAGAAACAATAGTTTAACAAGCTGTTGTTTCAAATTGATTGGCTTGCTACTTCAGGTTTTACCAGTAAATTCCCAGTGATTGCAGTCTGACAGTCACTAATGTATTCTCTTCTGGGTGATTCCTCTGAGGCAGTAGTTGATTCCATTTGTCCTTTAGTAACGTGTGTGAGTGTCTGATGATGAAGGATGCTATAGTAATCCAAGTAATTTTTATTCAGATATTTTTAAATTACGACTGTATACCATCTATCCACACACTTTTTAAGCTTGTTGAAAGCGCAGAAAGTAGGAACAGAGAGCACATAAAAATTTCACAATTTAATCAACTGTCTTTTGAACATAATTTCTTAGTGGTGTCATCGGTAGTCCTTAGGTAGTGTTTCAGTGTTTAACTTGCAGTTAAGAATTTTTGATTTGAAAACATTTATTCTGCCTAACTGGACTCTGTATATGTCCACAGTTATACATGTTTATATTTCTGTCCACAATTGTAACGCATTTTTTTCTTCCTCTGCTGGTATTTGCAGGATCCCAGAACAAAGCATAAGTTTAAGATCCACACCTATGGGAGCCCCACATTCTGTGATCACTGTGGCTCTCTGCTCTATGGTCTCATCCACCAGGGCATGAAGTGTGACAGTGAGTAATTAAACTTGATCTATAAAATTTGTCATTTGGCAGGAAAAACACTTTTACATGGGCTTAGGATTTGTCTGTTACTGTCATCTTAAGATGAATTTCTGTATAAAAAGAGAAAATTGAGGTTTAAGTTGTCTGTATTATTAATTGTAATATATATGTAGTAACACCAGTAAGTTGTGGGCTAAAGCCCCTTTCCTGAATAAATATAAGATCTGTTCTTCACCTTGACTTGTTAAAATCACACATTGTTTCTTCAATCGGAGGCTATGTTTGCTGCACCTTCAGAATAGAGCTTGTAGCAAAGCTTTACTGAGTCTTTATTAATAATTTTTCCTCACTCTTCTTCCCTTTAATCTTGTGTTAGTGGATTAAAGGCTGAAAGCCTTAATGAGCTCCTACATTATCCGCTACATACTCAGAACACCAGTTATGCCTAATGATTGCTCTAGGGTGTACATAAATAGAGATGTGGAAATTATATTTTGGCAGATCAACCACACCTCTTATCACACCACAATGAGATGGCGCTTTGGTATTTTTAAGCACAAGTGATACAGGATTGTACCAGGGAGGTACAAAAAAAAAAATATTCTCAAGGTGATGTGTTAGCACCATAGCCCGTTTTCATTGGTTTTCCTCCTACTGACCTGGTGACATGCTGATGCAACCAGTGGTGACTGTTCCCAATCTCTGAATGGGTGCTTAGCTGGCTGACGCACTTGTATGAATATGGACCATATCCTTGCTGTCTTCTCTGCCAAGCAAATTTTCATAAAACAGCCATTTAATGTTGTTTAAAGAAGATATTCTTCTGTTCCAGTGGAAAATTGAGCCATTAAAGGTTCTGTGCATGAACACAGTGATTTTAAAAGATGGACAGTAATGCATTATATCATATAAATCTGTATATATGATCATATAAAATCTGCAAATCAATTAAGTGATGTATTTTAAATTTTTTATTTTGTCAATCAGTTTTGAGAAAGCCCTGTTTTTTGAGTCACCTTTATTTTGATTTGGATCAAATGTATAATGTATAATCTTTCTCTTCCCTGATGTCTTTTATCTTCTCTCAGCCTGTGATATGAACGTTCATAAGCAGTGTGTTATGAATGTGCCAAGCCTGTGTGGAACCGATTACACTGAAAAGCGGGGACGTGTTTACCTCAAGTGTGAGGTCAGCGGGGAAAAGCTGCAGGTCACAGGTAGGCCTCATATCTCTTTGTGCATACTAAATGAAATGGGTTTAAAATGCAAATATGTTGTATCTGAACTGACCTAGATCTCTGTTTATGTCAGATCTTTGATGTGCATTTGCATATGTGTTTCACTCATTTGTTAAACCCCATTTCCAGAAAAGTTGGGACATTTTCAAAAATGCAATAAAACCAAACATTTCTGATATGTTAATTCTCATGAACCCTTATTTAACTGTCAAAAGTAGAAAGAAAAGATTTCTAGTAGTTTTACCACCTTAATTGTATTTTGTAAATATATGGTTTTTTTAAAAAAAAGATTGCTGCAACACACTCAACAAAAGAAGGGACAGAGCAACAAACCAGTAAGATTGAAAAATGGACAAAATAGTGAAGTAACACGGTTTAGAAGACTCCACATTAGGCAGGCTACTTGGAAACATTTGAAGTATCATATTTTGGTATAAAAGTAGGATCCATCAAATGCTCAGTCTTTGCAAACAAGGATGCATCGTGGCTTACCTCTTTGTGCCAAAATTTGTGCAAGTCAGTTCAAAAGTTCAAAAGGAACTTTTCTCAACACAGGATTGCAGAGAGTTGAGGTGTTTCAACATCTGGGTAAAGTCTGTTGGGCTTTTACACCCGAGTCTACAAGGCTCATCGGGCCAGAGCTTATCACCAGTTTCTGTAGGGGCATTTCACTCTTACGAGTTACACTCCTCCTGGTTGGGACGTTAGTCCATCGCAGGTTACCTTCCCAGTATTTTACTGGTACCCATTTTTTACTGCTGGGTGGACAGAGGCACACTTGCGGTTGGGACCTTGCCTAAGGGTTTTGGCACGATGGGGCTCTGACCGGGATTCGAGCTCACGATCTCTATATCATGAGCCTGGCACCTTAACCATTACACCACCGCCCCCACTCTTTCAACATCTACATCATATAATATTGTGAAAAGATCGTCTTATTTGCCCTGGGACATCTCGCTGCATATACGTGTACATCAGAAAAAATGAGAATATGAAAAAAGTTCAAATTTTTTGTCACTCATTTCAGAAAGTGAAACCCATATATTATATAGATTCATATTCAAGTCTTTATTTCTTGAAATTTTAATGATTATGGCTTACAGATAATGAAAACCCAAAATTCAGTGTCTCAGAAAATTAAAATATTACATAAGATCAATTAAAAAAAGGACATTTTAAACAGAAATGTCAGTGTGGCATGGAGGCAATCAGCCTGTGCACTGCTCAGGTGTAATGGAAGCCCAGGTTGCTTTGCTAGCGGCCTTCGGGTCATCTGCATTGTTGGGTCTGGTGTCTCTCATCTTCCTCTTGACAATACCCCATAGAGTCTCTATGGGGTTCAGG
>VUQH01078045.1:0-21280 GCA_015106775.1 Etroplus canarensis
GTTTTTTAGTTTCACTGTTAGTTTTAGTTTTCTTCATTATTATAATATGGATGGTATTTGTCAGGGGAAGATTTAAGATGTTTAGATCAGAAATTACGATACAAATGCAACACTTTGTGAAGGCTGTGTCAAGGGGGCCTGTAGGCCAGTACCAGAACTGGACTCAAGTGCGGGATGAAGTGCGGAGGCAGAATAGTGGAACTGAAGAAGTTTATTTACCAATGGCACAGTGAAAACAAGGAGGGACTGAACCTAGAACCCTAGCGTGGTAGCGTGGCGTGATACACAATATAATGCTTGGTGGGGTGACGAGGTGCTCGCGGAGCGCACTAGAGGGAGAGAGAGAGAAGAAGTGTTAGTGGGTGCACGGGTTGGGCCAGAGGTTATGATGGATACTGAGATGGGGTGGCTTACTTGGGCAGGAGGAGGCTGAGGCTCGGAGGGGGAGGCAGAGGTCCGAGTAGGTGGCAGAGGACTGTTTGGAGATCCGACCTGAGCTTTCCAGATCCCTGCGTGGGGGGTGGTGATGGCAGGAGGGCAGGCTGGTAGTGCGGTCGGGGATACTCCTTGGAGTGTGGCTGAGAACCCTGAGCGGGTCTGTGTCCAGAATCCAAAGGTGGACCTTAGTGGTGATGTCGTGGCGTGGCGGGCTGGCGGGGTTAGGTGGGTTGACGAACTGGCGGCGAGGCGGCACTGAAGCTGGCCATAAATCCCCTCCACTGATTGCCCAGAATAACCCCATTTGCGCTGCCCAGGTGAAAGGATGGCAGGCCCGCCGCGGATCCACGCCGGCCACACCCAGCTGCTCACACGAACCATGACAGTACTTTGCTGCAGTGATGCCTTTAACTACACATGAAGTTCAGCCACGTTCAGAAATATAATGCAAGGTATGGGGCAATGACTGAAAAGTATTTCAGACACAAACTCGAGCAGCCCTGCTCCATGCACACTTGTATTACCAAAGACACTCTCTCAATTTGGCGATCTCTTTACGCTGATGTGTCATTTAAGAAAGCTCCCTCTGACACATGAGTCCCGCTGCTGACCTGCATACGTAACATATATACAGGGTGTGACGGGCTCAGAGCCTAAGCGATGCGCTGAAATTAGATTCTGCTGCTATAGTAAATTATTTCATACATGCGTTGTCTTACTGCGATGATGTCCAACATAGCTTAGGGGCTCATCCTGAAAGGGAGCACGAAAGCCTGTAATAAATTTCATTTCAGTTCCTCCAGTAACTGAAAAAGCATTGCATTCAGAACCACTTATGTCAAGCTGAACTTTGGTGCTCATTTTAAAAGTCAAAGGGTCATAGAAAACATTAGGCTCATGAATATTAGATAATAGGTAAAATTGGAGTCCTGCAGTGTGTGAGCTGTTGATTTTTTTATGTAGTCATGAATATTTGCACACATATTTTTGCCAGTCCATCTGATATCCCCTGAAATATCTCAAGGTATTTGGGAAGATTCTGAATTGCCAGTGGCACCAGAATAAGAGACAGCCTAAAGGTCTTTTTAGGCATCTTCTATAAACCGTCTGTTCCACTCTTTGCAGGAGGGATTTAGAAACAAACCTCAAAGGTCAGGCTTTGATTCAAAGTAGTGCTGCTGAAAGACTCAAGCATGACAATATATTCAGCACCCAATGTGTTATTATACAGTCCACATATTTTTTCAAGGACACGGCATGTTTGTGCACAAAGTAGTAAGTTTGAGTCAAACTGCTAAAATCTGTGCAACTATAAGACACTGTGTGCCTCTTATTGTACGTTGTTTATCGTATTTTTCTTTTATCAAAGCAATTCTGAAAGTTCTTTTCAAATTGTTCATACCTGTGTATTTTTGAGATATTTTCATACTGACAGAAAACTCCAGATCTGCAGGTAACTAGTCTGGGGTTGAGCTGGAAAGAGGGGAATATAGGTTGATTTACTTGACCGAGCCTCTGACGACTCAACCAAATTCATCTCAGTGTCATCTGAATGCTGGTTCAGCTCAGGATGCAACTCAAGGCCTATACATTCTACATCATCAAAGACCTGCTGACCCGCACTTGAAATCCTGACATATATGTGAACATAAGTTGCGAGTTATTGCTGGAAATTTGGCACTGTGATGGAGCACAGGCTCAGTTGAAAAAGGCTGCTGTGAAACAAATGAATTTACTGTAAAATTCAGACAGCGTGTGACAGCTTGCCCTTCGAGGTGCTCCTGACCCATCCTGTCTGCGTTGTGACTAATTTACGGTTATGAATAATAAATTAATTTGCTGCTGTTCAGTCACAGGCATAAATGACTCTAACAAGTTTGCAGCCCTTACCATGTTACTTGAAATGATTAAAACAATGTAAAATATAGTCTTACGCCTGCAGAGGAGTTACGCATTTACACTTAAAATGTTTGGAAATAAACATTTTTATTGCTGGTGTGAGCCCTGTTGCGTTTAGTCTTCTAGGATGTCATGGTTCACCCTTTTCAGTTATTTTGTGGAGCCTGTTTTCCCTCCTTCTGTCCCCTGCCTGGTCTGTCTCCCCTGTTAGCGGTCTTCGTCTCTGTCTGCGTCATGTTCCGTCTTATTTTGGTAGTGCGTCTGGTCCCCATTTTCCTTCCTGCCTTGATTGTCTCCAGCTGTGTTCCCTTCCACCTGTCGCCTGTTCATTGGTCTGTCTTCGTCTATTTTAGTGCTGTCTTCCCGTTTGGTCTTTGTCGTGTCATACTGGTTGTTCCCTGGTTGTTGTCTTGTTGCCCTCCTCTTCTCTCCCCGGCTTCCTCCCAGGTTTGTCGTTTGGTTTCCTACCTGGAAGTTTCCATACCTCCTGGGTTCCATTGAACTTTGTATTTTTTGTGAGTTGGCTAATAAAGCCCTTTTTGAGTTTATCCTCCTGTCTCCGCGAGTCTGCATATTGGGTCCACACCGCGTACACCATGGCACACCATGACATCTTCCACACCAAACTCATCCAACCGTGCCTTTATGGACCTTGAAACAGAAAAGAGCCTACCCAAATGTTTTTCCACAAAGTTGGAAGCACAGAACTGTCTAAAATTTCTTGGTAAACTGAAATATTAAAGTGTTAAGATTTCCCTTCACTAGAACTGAGGAGGCGAGGCCAGCTGCAGAACAACACAGTGCAGTCAGGAAAGTAACGTTCTCCTGACATTTCCCAGAGAAGCTTGATTTGTCACGCCACATAACACTTTTTTGCTGCTCCAGTGGCATCATGTTTTACACCACTCCATTCAATGCTTTGTGATGTAAGGCTTGCGTGCAGCTGCTCAGCCATGGAAACCCATGCCAGGAAGCTCCTGGCACACAGTTTTTGTGCTGATGTCAATCCCAGAGGACGTTTGGAACTCTGCAGTTATTGAGTCAGCAGAATGTTGGTGACTTTCACACACTATGCACCTCAGCGTTCAGCGACTTCGCACCGTAATTTTTCGTGGTCTGCCACTTGGTGGCTGAGTTGCTGTGGTTCCTAAACGGTTCCAATATGCAATAATACCACTTACAGTTCATGGTCGAATATCAAGGAGGGAAGAATCCTCATGAGCTGACTTGTTGCAGTGGTGGCAACCTATTGCAGTATCACACTCAAATTCAGTGAGCCCCTTAGAAAGATCCATTTCTTTCACAAGTAAAGCTAGACTGCATGACTAGTGCTTGATTATATACACCTGTGGCAATGGGACTCAATTAAACTCCTGAACTCAATGATTAAGAGGCATGGCCCTATAATCTTGTCCATATGGTGTATTTATTCAATAAAAATGCTAATGTTTCAGCCTCATGGCCTTCATCAGAGCTTGATGAAGATTATTTTACCTTGGAGCATTCAACACTGGAAGTACATGGTTTTGGTTTAGCACCACTGATGAATATACTTGAACTGCATGTGCTTTACAGAGGTTAAGCTAATATTGTTTGATTTACGTTTTTATTTACAGTATTTATTTGAGTGAGTTTAACTTGCCTGAGTCAGGCACCATTTGAGTCAATGTTGCGTTTGTCCATTTATCTTCTAGAGTAAAGTAAAATCCACTAAAATGGAGCACAGTGGTGTGATTTACCCAGTCGTGAAAGTAAAAGAACTGCCTCTTCAGCAAGATCAAGTCATTTCTTTGTACGACCCCTGCTCTTCTGTTTTCTCTGTCAAAAGATTAGTAATCAGACATTTGTCAAAACATCTGATGTATAGCCGAGTGACAGTAATGGATAATTCTGTGAATACTTTGTGATAAATGGAGGTGAACTTCTCTTTGTTTTCAGAATGTTAAATGATGCTGTCAGACTGCATGCAATATTGAAAAGTTAGCTGTAGGCTACATGAGTTTCGCATTGATTTACATTTGGAGAAAAAAGGCATCGTTTCAGCTTTGTGTCTGTACAGAGTGGCGTAGTGTGCAAGCGGTTGTAAAGATCAGACGTAGCAAAATGTCTCTCGGTGTTTTTGCATTGCGAGAAGCACAGCGAGATACGTAAGATGGGATCAGATAAGACTCCCACTGTTCCTGCTTCGACAGCGTTGACTATGGCCAAGCATTTTGACCTTTACTCGCTGTTAAACTCCATGCTCCTAAGCTCGAGGACTGTTGAAGGGCAGTGCCAGAGAGTTGTCTTAGAGGAGATAACTTGTGTCTGGGGTGGATTAGATTTGAGTGGGATGTGTTTTATTTTTGTGCCGGAGACCTTGTCTGATTTTGCTGCATTTTATGTCTTGGAAGAGGATTTTTATTTTTTATTTCTCCTCCCTGAAAACTCAATATCAGCTCTTGAGATAACATTCTCTATCTTTATCAGTTTGTATTGTGAAGAAAACACTTCTAGTCCACATTTTTCAATTACTGGATTGAAAATAAATATCATAGAAAGGCTTATGGACCTGAAAGGACAGGGAATCCTAAATGTGTTTCACACTCTCAATCTTGCTCTTAATCCCACAGTTTCCCCAAATGAGTGCATCTGTAGATGCCCGGCAGGCAGAGATCATTTGATCAGAGGAGCACATTAGAGAATGTGTTGATCCACTGAGGAGTAACCCATTTGAAATATGCTTTGAGGCTTTCATGCATGCTGCATCACGTTCACTGAGGATGGATCCTGTTTGGTATATGAGCTGGTGACACTGGAGACGAGGCTAAGTAGCCTCATCAGAGCCATTCAATTTAGAAATTGTGCTCCTGATTGTCTGCCAGGCAGAATTTTTATCTGGACCCGGGTCAGCAAGAGGCGCCCTCACCTCTACTGCCCATCTCCCACAAAGAGTCCAGTCAGCTCCAGGCCGTGCCTAGTGTAACCAATTAGCTTAGAGGTTAATGTGAGGTTGAGGTGAAGCTTCCCAGTTAGTTTGAATTCTTTTCCTTGTAGTATCAATAGCCTTTGGATAACAGAGTTAGAGTGCAGCCACCCTGTGTTAATTAGTGTTCTTCAGCCTGCTGAGATGGGCTGGCTGGGTTAAGATGGTTTTAGTGGTTTCACCCAGATTTTCTTTGTAAAGAATAACAGTTCAATTTTCTTGTATTCCACAGAGGCGGGTTAAGTTGAATGGAGAGTTTTCCCAATTTTCTCTCATTCAGACACTGTTACAGTAGTGCATGCTAATGTTAAACATGGCACAAGTTTTAAATAATGAGTTTGGATGGCAAGCCAAGAGGGCAGGTTTCCGAATAGGCTGAACTCTCAGGTTCAGGCAGTTTTCTAATATGCACATTATGTCGTTGAGGGGGGATATTTATATTATGATCTCAGGAAGAGAAACCCCACCCACCTGTTCTTCTTAGGCAGTTTGTTTTAGACTCCAAGCAAATCAACAGAATAGACGACTTGATATGAAACATAGTAGAAAGCATAGCAAGGTTTCCATATTAATAATAAATAAAATGAAATAATTGTACCGAATATTATGAATATTACACCGAATATTATGGCATGCAGATATGTTGGTTTTATTATTTGGTTATACACTCAGAGGCCACTTTATTAGGTACGCCTCGCTATTACCCTGTTGGGGCTGCCTTTTGCTTTCAGAATTGCCTTAATTCTTTGCGGCATAGATTCAACAAGGTGCTGGAAACATTCCTCGAAGATTTTCATACTGACATAGTAGAATCACACAGTTGCTGCAGATTTATCAGCTGCACATCCATGATGCCAGTCTTCCACTTCATCACATCCCAGAGGCGCTCTGTTGGAATGAGATCTGTTGACTGTGGAGGCCATTCGAGTACATTGTTTAAGAAACCAGGCTGAGATGATTTGAGCTTTGTGATGTGGTAAAAGCATCCATCAGAAGATATGCACAGTGTGGTAATGAACAGTTGGGCGTGGTCAGCATTTAAACAACGCTGAATTGGTAGCCAGGGGTCTGAAGTGTGCCAAGAAAATATCCTGGATACCATCACACCACCACCACCACCACCACCAGCTGCAGTGTGAGCTGGTGATACAAGGCAGGATAGATCCATGTCTTTCACCATCTGAATGTTGCAGCAGAAATCGAGACTCATCAGACCAAGCGACAGTTTTAAAATCTTCTACTGTCCAATGCTGATAGCTGATGTGGCCCATCTGCTGCGAGGTTCAGCATGTTGTGCAGTCAGAGATGCTCCTCTGCATGCCTCGGTTGTAATAAATGGTGATTCGAGTTGCCATCCTCTTAACTCAAAGCAGTCTGGCCTTAACAATAGCAACAAGACATTTTCTCACAGAGAACTGCTTCTCTCTTGATATTTTCACACCATTCTCTGTAAATCCTGGAGGTGGTTATGTGGGAAAATCCCATGAGATAAGCAATTTCTCAAACACTCAGACCAGCATGTCTGGCACCACCAATCATGCCACATTCAAAGTTACTTAAATCTCCTGTTTTCTGCTTGCTTTGAATTTCGGTAGGTCATTTAGGCCATGCCTACAAGATTCATTTGTATTTTTGCCACATGCGAAACAAGTATACTTTCAAAGGCTTTCAACCAATGCCACACACCAATGGTGATCTGGTGGATGAAAATACTTGTTACCAGGATCATGTCATGAATTTGATATTTTAATTGGACTGGTCGACAATAAGAAAAAGCTTCTTCAGACTTATTTTGTAAGGCTAGACAGCCAGATATGAGTCAATGTTGGTAGTATATTTTCTTATTAAATCAAATGTTCAGCAACCTCTTCACTCCTCCAGTGCTGTTACAGACTGTTTGTTCAATCTCTGCTGCCGTTAAGTAAATGGGGTTAAGGGAAGGCTGTGCCAGACACTTGTGTACAGAGAAATAAGTTTTATTGATGTTTGTGGCAATTTCTCCTGCTTGCCAATAGACTTTGATAAATGCCACAGATAACTCACAGTCCCTGCAAATTGGCTTTCAGACACTTCCCTTTGATCACCTATAATCTCTACAGTTGCACATTGTATTTGCGTTGCCTAATCATTCCTCGCCACCCCAGCCAGTTTTTTGCCATGCGGCGAGAATTGTTTTGTCTGACCCAAGTGGAGTGCAAAAGCAAGATGGCAGGTTATTTTGACTTATTATGACACAGTTTCATGCTCACACTTGATCTGCTGACAGCTTCTCAGCACATTTACATCAAGGGCCACGTTAGAGGAGTCTGTGAATTTACTTGAAGATGCTTTTAAAAAAAAAAACAAACAAAAAGAAGATGCTTTATGTTCCTTTTCTCACTTGAGGCGCCTCCATCTCACTTCAGTATTAGGTGTCAAGCATTTGATTAATTGTTGCTTGCATATGGATTTCTGTTTTAAAGGTGCACTTCATGTGCCATTATTGACCTCTGTTAATCATTATTAGTATTACTGCAGCTTTTTTGTTCATTTACTGTACGCTTTCAGTCAATTCTCAGCCTGTGAAAGTATGCCTTGTTGTTTTACTTCCGCCAAACTGAGTAGCATCTTTTGTTCTGCTGATTTAGTCCTCCTCCTTTTTCTAAGCAGTATGTTGATCGTGTTTAGAATTTCCTTTCATGTTTTCTTAAAATGCCTCATCTTGTCGTTTGAAGCTTGAATTGTTCTACGTTTCCTCATTGTGATTTGAGCCTGTTCATTTCTTTCCCAGGTCCATGGGGAAGATGTATGGGCAGCGACTGTGGCCCTGGTGGCAGCCAAAGCCGCGCAGTGTGGTGCGCCCACGTGGACGGCTGGACGACCCTTCACACCAACTGTGACCAGGGCCAGCGTCCCTCAAACCAGAGAAACTGTTTCCGTGTGTGCGACTGGCACAAGGACCTCTATGACTGGAAACTGGGTGCCTGGAACGAGTGTGTGCCAGTATCAGCAAGGACCTTTGGGGCCCCACGGCTGTTCATGTGCAGTGGAGGCGAAGAGGGCATTCAGACACGGGAGGTGGGCTGCATACTCAAGTCAGACGGCTCTCCAGCAGAGGATGCCATCTGTGAGTACTTTGAGCCCAAGCCTCGTCTAGAGCAAGCGTGTTTGATCCCTTGCCCTCAGGATTGTGTGGTTTCTGAGTACTCGCCATGGACGTCCTGCTCCAAAACGTGCGGAACAGGCCTCAGGAACAGAGTGCGCAGCGTCCTGGTTCCTCCGCTTTTTGGAGGCGCTGCATGTCCCAATCTGACTGAGTTCCAGTCTTGTAAACCGGGGCCTTGTACAGGTCCAGAGGGCATGTACAGTCTCAGGGTTGGTCCGTGGAGCCCTTGTGCCCTCCCACAGACCCGGATAGCACGCCAAGTTAAACGCAGGAAAGGTAAAGGGCAGGGGCTCAGGGAGAGGGCAGGAGTAAAAGATCCTGAGACCAGGGAGCTTATCCAGAAGAAGCGGACAAGGAACCGCCTTAACCGACAAGAAAGTCCCTTCTGGGACATCCAGGTGGGCTACCAGACTCGAGAGGTGACCTGCATCCACAGGAATGGGAGCACTGTGGGGCGCAAGTGAGTGCCAATATTTATATTTATTATGGAATGAGAACGTTAATGTGTTTGCTGTTGTTTTTTTTGGCTTTGTGCTATTGTTTATCACTTCAATTTTATTTCTTAGGTGTTAATGAAAGATCAAAATCATAAAACAGATGGAACACTTTTGTTGTATTTTTAAACCGAAGCACATACCTCCTGCCTTACAGGCCTTTTGCCTGATTTAATCAATTTGGCTGTTTTCATATTTTCCTTCTGTTTGTGAGCTATTGATCCCTTTATCAATTTGTACTTTCACCCATCTATTTTTTCAGAGGGTCAGCTGCTCCTTTGATTTTGACGTAGCTTTGATCTTTATGTATACTTGCCCTTCAGTCAGTGAATTTCTAACAGCTAAACACGAAGCCAAATTTGTCCTCCTGAAAGTCTTTCTTCACCCTGTCATGAAGTGACACACAGGGGAGGATGTTTATCCGCTGTGTCTTTGTCACTGCTGTGCTGTCAGAGCAATGAGGCACAACTCCCAGTACATTGTATTTCATGTCAACTTCTGAGGATAGAAGTGGAAAAGAAAAACTCCTTTTGTGACATGAGATCAATCTATACTCTGAATTTGTGTGGTACTTTTTGAAATATGGCAATTTTCACTCTTTTGCCCAGTGGTTTCAAATCATGTTTCATGAAAAACGGAACAAATCAAGCGTCACTCAAGAAGCTTTTCTTGCTAAACAATGAAGGAACTTTAGAAGAGTAAATCCTCTTCAACAAGGCTTAATAGTAAGATGTGTTTATTGTATTCTAAAGTGAATATAAAATGCATCAATAATCTACATTATATGGACAAAAGTATTAAGTCACCTACACATTACACCTCCATAGGCATTAATGTGGAGTTGCCCCCCCTCTTTGCAGCTGTGGCAGGTTCTTCTTCTCTGGGAAGGCTTTCTGCAAGATTTTGGAGCGTGTCTTTGGGATTTTTTAGCCCATTCATCCACAAGAGCATGTGTAATATTTGGCAACAGGGTCTGGCTGACAAGCTCTATTCAGTGGGGTTGAGGTCTGGGTTATATGTGGGCCAGTCAAGTTCTTGCAAATCAAAGTCATCCAACCACACCTTGCTTTGGGCAGAGACAGTTGCCAAACTCAGTCAGTGAGCATTCATCAGACTGCCAGATAGACAAATGTGATTTGACACGCATAATACATTTCCACTGAGTCCAGTGTGGCGTGTTTTACACCACTCCATCAAATGCTTGGCATTGTGATTGGTGATGTAAAGCCTGCATACAGCTGCTCAGCTAAGGAAACCCACGCTATGAAGCTCCTGGCGAACAGTTTTTGCTGTGATGGTAATGTCAGAGGAGGTTCAGAACTCAATACCTGCAGTTATTGAGTCGGCAAAGTGTTGTCAATTTTTATGCATCATGTGCCTTTGTTGATCTTGAAATACCTAGGAGGAAAGAACTATCACAAACTGACTTTTTCGGCTTGGTACTTGATTTTATATACCAGTGTGAATTCAGTGATTAAGAGGTGTCCATATGTTTTTGTCCATACAGTATGTGAACAAGCTTATATGAGGCAAAGAAAGAGAGCACTGTAAGCACAAATTTCAGCGCACAAAACAGGGAATGTGGTTTACGGCTCAGCCAAACACTATAATGAGACCAAATATGGTTCCTCTGTCACTCTGCATTTCATTTTATTTGAATGGATAACTCTTCCAGCCAAAGGGTGCATTCTATCAAAACTGCTGTCTCAGAGGAAGATGTACTGCATCTTAACACTTAAGACAGTGACACCTGCTGAACTGAAAGATTACTTTTTGTTTAAAGTACTTCCTCTAAACACGTTTATATAAAATGCAGAAATATAGAATGTTAAACACCCGATCCCACATGCCCGAAGGTGATTACAGATTACATGTCACTAGTGAACATCATAAATACCCTATAATGTGTTGTGTAAATTTGTAACATTTTCCTTCTTCATTGTAAATGCTCCGTAATGGTTCACAAGGAGTCCTAAACATGTCATTTTTTTAAAAATGTATTTTGAAAAAACACAACTTAACAAGTTTCATGCCAGCTTGATTCATAATTACATCCCAATGAGAGGGAACTCAGTTTTAGCACAACATTTCTAACTGCCATCGTTTCGTAAGAGCTGATCTAATTTGGGGTTGCAAAGGGCCTGCAGCCTGTCACAGTTGTCATAGGGCAACAGGTGGGGTAGATCCTTAACAGGTCACCGGTGTTTTGCAGGGCTAGACAACCATTCACACTCACGTTGGCCAATTTAGAATGTCCTGTTTAACTAACAAACATGTCTTTGGACTTTAGGAGGAAGCCAGAGAGAACCCACACAAATGCAGGGAGAAACACATTCCGCGCAGAGGAAGCCTCAGTCGAATTCAAAGTCAGGAGTTTCTTGCTGTAAGGTGACGGTGTTAACCACTGCACCACATTATGTCATTATGAGATCAGGAATTCTATTACCACATGACTCTTTCAATCATCTACTAAATAGCTGTAAACAAATGACCTCCTTTCTATCTCAGGAAAGGCTGAAATGTTGGCAGTTTTGTTGACGTGGCCAAAATAAATTGGTGAAAGTGAGATTTGCCAACTTTTACCTGATGTTTTGTGCAAATGCTACATGTTTGAGCATAGCGTTAGTTCAACCAAGCCAAGCCAAGCTCAGGCACAGTTGTTACGTAGGGCACTCTATTTAAACTGCTTTAGCCTCCTATACCTCTGCAAGCTGCTTTGCAACCCACCTCCACCCCAGCTCCTCCTTTTCATTCTATTTCTCGACTTAAATCTAAGGCATGACTTAAATCTATCGACATTTCTTCCTGCTCTGTTATGTGCTTGTGTCTCGATGCTGCTTCTGTCTCTGCCTCCAGGCTTCCAATTATGCACATGGAAGGGACAATGACTGCAAATGAAAATATCAGTCTTCTTTTGCTTACTGCAGAGCAATACACAGTAATAACAGTCTAGTAGTACTATGTGTGATTTAAGAATTAAGTTAGTAAGGGAAATCTTTAAAGCTGTAGGTAAATAAGTTGGTTTGAGAGACACATGTTAGAGATGAAGCAAGTCAGCTTAAAGCAATATCATAAAGTGAAAACTTGCAGCTACTACTTGAATAGGCCACTAAATTACACCTTGAGTGGGCATTTTTATCTAAAATACATGCTGTAACTGGATGAGTGCTTCCGCTCACTAGTAAGCCCATGGGGGATCTAATCTTTTGCCCTGACATTATGGCTGTGAGCTACACTGTCTGACTCAAAATAAGATCAAATGGCTCTCAGCTTCCCCGCACTCACTCATTCACTGCCTGAAATGCCCATCAAACATTTACTCCCCACTCTCTGCTGGAGTCACCACGTCTGATAGGAGTGTGCAGCTAACATAAACCTTTACAGCATGATTTAAAGATTGATTAATTACCGCAGAAACACTGCAGCACTGTGCTGTCCTTACCAAACTTGAGTTTGGTAAAGACACGTCAGACTCATTGTTCCTCAGTAAATGTCAGGCGCTGCTAATGTCCATTGTGCCTCCCACGGAATCTGTTGGGGAGAAACAATTTTTTCTGACTGGATAATTGATATAATCACTTATTATCCTTAATGAGCTCATTTACACTTGCCCACATTATGTGTCTTGGGAGGATCTGATATAATTGTATTGCTGTACTAAAATTTAAAAAAGCAAATGCGGGGTGGCAGTGGCTGAGGTGTTAGAGTGGGTCATTGGAAGGTCCCTGGCTGTTCCGCTCCACATGTCGAAATGTCCTTGGGCAAAGTAGTGAACCCCCTTAATTGTCACTGATGCATCCATGAGTGTGTGAAAGGGAAAAGCGTTGTATGCTGGGTGAGATTTGCTGGTTTCCCCCATCTGGTCTTACATCCTTGCCTCTGCTGACTTATTTTTATCCTAGGTGTCCACAGAACTTACGCGCTAGCCTGAGTGTGATTAATGCTACTTTAACAATGGATGAAATGGCCTATAGTGCAAATGAGAATAAAATCACACTTAGACTTTGGCTTTTATTACATTGGCTCATGTGAGAATAGATCTACAGTCATGTGAAAAAGAAAGTTTTCATGGGTGAAAATATAAGTACACCCTTACTACTTCCACAGCAATTATATTAAGAGGACAGGTCACAGCCAGGACCTAATCATGTGAAAGTGTGACCACCTCTTTAAAAGCAAACATTTTTTGGCAGTTTGCTGGTCTGGAACATTCAGGTGTGTGTTAATACAAAACCGCAATCTTCCCAGGAGTGGACATCCAAGCGAATTTGCCCCAAGATCAGACTTTGGAATGTTCAGACAAATTGCAGAAAACCCAAGAGCTACATTGTAGACTCTACAGGCCTCAGTCAGCATTTTCATGACAGTACAGTTAGAAAAAGGACTTTATCAGATTTAAGTATGGCTTGTTTTCAAAGGGATTTCAGGAGGAAGCCTCTTCTCTTTAAAATGAACATGGCAGCATGGCTTTGGTCTGCACAGTTGCATCTGAACAATCCACAAGACTTCTGGAACAATGTCTTTTGAATAGACAAGATCAAAGTGGAGATGTTTGGCCATAATGCACAGTGCCATGTTTGATAAAAACCAAACCCAGTATATTGTCAAAAACACCTCGTGTCAAGCATGGTGGTGGAGGGGTGAGGATTTGGACTTGTTTTGCACCTACAGGACCTGGAAACCTTTCAGTTATTGAGTCAACCACAAGCTAAAATTTGGACAAAATTGGGTCATGCAATGGGACAGTCACCCCCCAGCAAATCTACAACAGAATGTCCAGAAAAGAAAAGAATCAAGTTGTTGCAATGGCCCAGTCAAAGTCCAGACCTCAATATGATTAAAATGCTGTGGCGGGATCTTAGGAAAGCTGCGCTTGAATGGATGCCCATGAGTCTCAATGAACTGAAGCAATGTTGTAAAAAAGAGTGGGCCAAATTCCTCCATAATGATCTGAGAAGTTGATAAAGTCATACAGAGCATCATTACTTTAAGTTAATGATTCTAAAGATGATTCAACAAGCTACTGAATCATGGTTTTTGTTTACAATACTAGATGGAGTCCTGTGAAAACTTTCCTTTTCACCTGGCTGTAAATTAATCCATGAATAGCTTTTCAATATGCCACCAAGCACCAGGAGCCAATTTCAGCATGAAAACTACAGCTAGCTAGTTAAGAGAAACATGAAACGGATTCAGAGATAGCAGATAATCATATTTTACAGGACCCTCCATCATCAAAGCAGACGGCTTTCTGAGTCTGACAAGTAGGCATACACGGTAGCTCCCTATTTATTTATTCATTTATTTGGTTGTCAGCATGTTGTGCTGTTGCCTTTGAGATTATTTTATATTAAATATTGAGGCTACCCTGGCTCAATGGTGCTACAGTATGTGAAGGGGGATTTAATTTTGGCGTGTTAAAATAGTGTTTAACCTTTTTTGTTTTTTTATTGCATCCACTGTGGGATGGAAAGGAAATTACAAAATATGAGACTGAGAATGTTACACAGGCAAATTATTCTTAAAAAGGAAAATTAAAATGTTTTTGATTATACAGCAGTTAAGTTCCAAGCTTTCACTTCTAATTACAATATATGATTGTTCTGCAAACTTTATATTGACGCTAAATAATGAATACACAAACATGCTCCATCTCACATGTACATAGGCCCATTGTGGTTCCTAAACTTTTCATGAATAAAAATGTTAATTGAATAATATAAAAAGTGCTGTATGAATGGGTGTAATATAAAGTGCTTTTAGAGGAGCTGAGTTTAAAAAGTTCTATATAAATGTAATGCATTTACCGAATGTACAGTAAATACCACCAAAAGACAATAGAGAAGCTGCTGTCTGACTGTGGTTTGAAATGCCTTCCTGTCAGCTTTGCTCGCATTCACCTCTTCAGGACACATCATTTTCTTTGGAGGTATAAGTAAGCATGAAAGTGGCCACAAAGTTTTGTTTTTCTGCTTGCTCTTTAATTGCAGCTAAAGTGATATTGTTGTTGACTGATTAAAAGAAGACATCTCCATTTTGGAAAACATACAGTACAGTCCCGTGAAAAAGAAAATTTTCATTCAACTCTATGTAGTCCCGTGGAAAACTCAGTGCACCCTTAACCATTTTCATAGGAATGAAGAGGGTACATCCTTACTTACCTTACTTGCTGTAATTATATAGGGGATACAAGGGTAAGTGGTAGCCATGTGGTGCTAATCAAATGCACTTGATTAATTGGCCATCAGCAAGTGTGGCCACCTCGGTAAAAAACACAAGTCTTGGAAGTTTGCTGGTCTTGAGCAGTGTGTCAACACAATGCCATAATCTTCCCAGGAGTGGACATTCCAGCAAATATCCCTCAAAGTAAGACTGTGCAATGCTCAACGAAATGACAAAAAAGCCAAGAGCTACAGTACATCTCAGACTCTTCAGGCCTCAATTGGCACGTTAAATGTTCATGACAGCAGAGTTAGACTCATACGAAACAGGTATGGGTTGTTTGGAAGTGATTTCAGAAAGAACATGGCTGCATGGCCTAAGTTTGCAAAGTTACATCTGAACAAAACACAAGACTCCCTTTGGACAGACGAGAGGAAAGTGAAGATGTTTGACCATAATGCACAGCTTGATGTCTGGTGAAATCCAAATATATCATATCAGCGCAAACGCTTCGTACCAACTGACAAATACAATGGAGGAGGATGATGGGCCTTGCAACCATGGGGTCGAACATGAAGTCTTCTGTATACCACAATATTCTAGAGTCAAATGTGAGGCCATCTGTCTACAGCTAAAGTTTGGGCCAAAGTCAGTCATGCGGACTTAAGCAACAGTGTAAAAGAAACAATGTGAAAGACCAATAAAGCCATGTAGATATAATTACTTAAAGTTGCTGCTGCTAAAGATCATTCTTCAAGCCACTGAATCATGGTGTATACTTAGTTTTTTGAATGACTAAACAATTGCATCCATCTTCTGTTCCTACTGTGTAAGCCTGACTTCCAACAAGTACATAGGTATCTACCTGGATAGCTTTTTTAAATTTGGCTTTCAGTTGTTCTTACTTCAAGTGAATGTGTGAAATCTGTTGGGCAGGAACCATATTTGTGGTTCCAGAAGTTTTCTGGTATCTAGTCTGACTAGTATTGACGAATCATATTTGAGTGGGTTTTTTTGCATGCAGGTGAAGAGTTGCTGTGAAGAGCAACATAGGGAAAGCGTTTGCTGAAATGCTCTTATCTCATGACAATGTGGCCTTTTTTCAGCTTTTTGAAATGTATCTGCATTTGTTAACAGTGACTGCCTCACAGAACAGAACATTTTATTTGCTAATGCTTACCATATACATAGAAAAACGTACTGAAGTCTGGCACCTTCTCTTATCTAAAGACATTGTGTTATAAGGCAGAGTTTTTTTTGTCATAGACTCAAGATTTTGCAAAAACTGGGGTTCTTGTAGGGTAACTATTTGCAAGACTCCAACCACATTCCCTCTGAGATTACTTAGTATTATGATCTTGTCCTGCGATAGACTGGCAACAAGTGCAGGGTATACCCTGCCACTGGGATAAGCTCCAGCTTGTAGACTCTGGCAATGATACACCTACTTTTTGAGGAGTGTTCTTGACTTGGCTAGATGTGGTGAAGGGTTTTTCCCAACCAAAGAAAGAATTCTTGGCTCATCCACTTTGGTCTTCTTCCGTGGTTTTAGTGTTGCTGAGCTGGCTAGTGCATTTTTTAAAAAAAATATTTTTCAGATTGTTGTTTTGGCCACTCCTAAAAGGTTTGAAAACTCTGGTTTATTTTGGCTTTTCAGCCTAATAATGGCTTTCTTCCCTTGCATCGACATCTATTGGGAGCTCATATTGAGAGTTTCAGTGACCAGCTACCAAATGCAAGTTCAACGCTTGAAATCAAATCTAGTGATTTTAACTGATAAGGTTATCACGAAATAATAAGGGAACAGGCTTCAGCTGTGAAACTGCATGTCAGTCAACTGTCCTTTTACTTTTGAGCCTCTGAAAATAAGCAGAAAGTCTGCACTTCAGTCACATTTTGATTGACTAATTTAAAATGCAGAGGCAACATTACAAAAAAATGTGTGATTTTCCCAAAAGTTATGGCCCTAATTGTATTTTAAGGATTCTTCAAAGTTCACTAAACTCTTGCAAATCTGTAGCTGTTGTCCACACAGTCCAATAAAGTTGTGGATCGTCCAAGTAAACTGATAAAACACCAAGCGGTTCTCACTCACTCTTTTTACACCCCATATTGATGTTAAGCATAGTAAACCTTTGATTTTACTACATGACTGTAACATAATCAATTATTCTTCTAAAGCAAAACTTCTGTGGATCTATCATTTCGCTTTCTGTTCTTCGACTGACATTAACTTAAAACGTCATCACTGCTCCCTTGAAACTTGGATTTTGGGGCTTTCGCACAGGCTCTGATCTCTTAGAAAGATTTGGTGACAGTGTCAGCACAGAAAATCTCCATTCGTATCACATTTCAGTCACACGCCACTTTTACTCTAAGATTTAATCAATTATGTACTAAATCTATTCATTAATGCTTTGTTTGCGCCAAGCTCTCAGCACTAACTGGGATCAAATATTTCAAAGGAGCTGTGAAAACAACTCACATGCCCTTAGGAGCATAAATATTAATCCTTGACTTGTTTATTTCTTGTTCTAAAATATTCATAGTTGTTTTTGCCACTTGAAAAAAAAAGTGGAACAAACTTCCCAGTGCAGCTAAAAAAAAAAAATAGTCATATGCAGAGCCAGACACTCTCCAAACATCTTGCTCACTTCATTTCCAATTTTGTTTGATGAACATCTGTCATTGAGCTCCTTCTTTCTCCGTAGTGCTCAACTCATCCTAAACAGGCCAATTTCTGATAACTTCTGCTTCTGTGTCGTTGATCAGACTTGTATACATTACACCGTTGCACTTGATGGAGAAGGTCAAACATGGACTAAGTACATTACATGAAAAAAAGTATTGGGAACCAACACATTGCACCCACAGGGGCTTTTATGACTTGTCATTCTAAATCATTTGGTCATGTCTTTGCAGCTATAACAGCTTCCACTCTTCTTGGAAGGCTTTCTACAAGATTTTGGAGTGTGTCTGTGGGAATGTTTGCCCATTCATTCAGAAGAACATTTGTGAGATCAGACACATATAAGAGGGCCACACTTGCACCGTCCATTGTAGTTCATCCCAAAGCTGTTTGATGGAGTTGAGGTCAGGACTCGGTGTGGGCCAGTCAGTTTATTCCAAATCAAACTCATCCATCCATGCTTTTATGGAGCTTGCTTTTTGCACTGGGGCACAGTCATGTTGGCACAGAAAAGGGCCTTCTCCTGAGCTGTTCCCACAAAGTAGGAAGCTTTGAATTGTCCAAAATGTCTTGGTGAGCTGAAGCATTAAGATTTCCCTCCAGTAGAACTAAGGGGCCCAGGTCAACTCCAGAAAAAAACAGTCCCATAGCATTACCCCTCCCCCACCAAACTTTACAGCTGACAATGCAGTCAGGAAGGTAAGATTCTCCTGGCATTCACCAAACACAGGCTCATTCATCAGACTGCCAGACAGAGAAGTGGGATTTATCATTCCACAGAAAATGCTTCTGCTGCTCCAGAGTCCAGTGGTGGTGTGGTTTACATCACTCCATCTGATGCTTAGCTTTGTGATTGGTGATATAAGGCTTGCATGCAGCTGTTTAGGCATGGAAACTCATGCCATGAAGCTCTCAGCGTACTGCTTTCGTGCTGATGTTAATGCCAGAGGAGGTTTGGAACTTTGCAGTTTTGGAGTCAGCAGAGTGTCGGAGACTTTTATACACTATGCATTTCAGCATTCAGCATCCCTGTACATGATCTGCCTCTTCATGGTTGAGTTGCTGTAAATGGCTCCAATTTGCAATAACACCACTAACAGCTGATTGTAGAATATCTAAGCAAGCAAGAACGTTCAACTGCCCTCTTGTATTTCTCCAAGGGGTCGCCATAGCAGATGAACCTGCAGGGATAATTTGGCACAGAATTTAGAACGGATGCCTTTCTTGACTCAACCCTCCCATGGTGGCAGGGGCAGGTGCCATCTAAGAGCAGTGTAGCAGTGTGATCCTATGAGCTCAGTGAACTCATAAGAATGAACCATTCTTTTACAAATGTCTGTAAAGGCAGACTACAAGGCTACGTGGTTGACTTTAGACATCTGTAGCAATGGGATTGAATGAAACTCCAAGATTCAATAAATAAGAGGCGTGGCCCGGTGCGTTTGTCCATATAATGCAGTTTTGCTTCTGTCATAGCTTGATCTGCATGATCATTTCAGAGGCACACTGTTTTAATGAATGCAGTTCAATAACAAGTGTGCAAGTGTTGAATATGGAGACTCTGACTGTATCTTATCTTAAAACCCTTTGAGTCCGTTATTGAGAGTAGCTGTGTTAAACCTAAAGGCTTAAGAATTTGCATTTTTTCAGACATCATCTTACTTATTAAAATAGAATACGATTGTGTCCTCATTCTGTCTGAATGACTGAGATGAAGAAATAATGACTCCTTTTCGCAACTTTGAAATCTCCACAAAAATGCCCGGGCATGCACACAACAAACGGCGAAGACTCAAAGGATCCGGTCGCTGAGAAAATGGGTCACTGGCTGCATTAGGGGGCTTTTTAAAAACACAAGAAGTTCCATCTGAGACAGGAAATCGAGCCATCACCCTCGGTGCATCACATTCACTGTTTAAATTCCTCATTGTTTTCCTCCCGAGCAAAAATGAGCAGGCACACTGAGCGTGTTTGGCAGAAAAGCAGAACTAAGATTTTTCACAGTGTCGCTTCAGTAACACTTCAAAGACTGCAGAGGTGTTTTAATCTGCGAAGACACAGGAGTAAAAAGAAAAAAAAGAAGACACAGCACAACTGAGCTCATACATTTCCTGATTTATACCAAAAGTCTGAGTCGCTGGAGGTGAAGTGTGGTGGCAACGTCTAAATGAGAGGTTTCTAAATGAAGCAGAGCTGTAATTAGCACTAATAGCTCGTCAGCTGCTTTGCCTCAAGGGGAGAGACATCCAGAACGAGTACCAGAAAGCAGTCAGCTTTAGTTAGAGCAAATTTCTAATGATTCGGAAGGGACCCAAAGAGGACGGGTTATTCATTACGTCTAAATACTGTTTAGAAGATCAAAAGATGTTTGTGAATGATTGATCAGGGTTTGGTTTGGCTGTTTTAACACTCGACACTTATTGATACACACACTGTGCCATACCACTCCTTTTCTGCTCTTAATGTGAGACTGATTATGCACTGTGTATGCTAATGAGAAGTTAATGACAGTCAAGGGCGCAGAGTTCAAAGCCCTGCACATCACGTGTAGTGTCACATAGCTGTAGATGCAAAGACATAAACCAACAGGCATCTTGGCACATTGATGTTAAAATGGGATAAGAGGTAGCTGAAAATTTCAACATCATTGTAATGTGGCATCAGTAGGCTGTGCACTGCACGACTTGGATAAAGTGTGATAGCGAAATGTTAAGTGGTTTCATTAAGTCAGTGAATCTGCAGGCAGTTTGTAATAATTCTGATAGACGATTTTTTTAATTAAGAAAAGCACGCCATTACGTTACATTCTGAGAAATACACACATCCACCATTGTGCAAAGAAGGCAAGACTGATACGAATGTCATATCTACACTGGCCATTAGTTACACTTTGCTAGTACCAGAACTAAATTAATTCTTGGTAGCATAGATTCAGCAAGGTGCCAGAAACATTCCTCAGAGATTTTGGTCCATATTGACATGATAGCATCACGCAGTTGCTGCAGATTTGTCAAATGCACATCCATGATGCGACTCTACCATTCAACCATATACCCAAAACTCCTCTACTGGATTGAGATCTGGTGACTGTGGAGGCCATTTAAGTGCAGTGAACTCACTGTAATTTTGAAAGAAAACAGTCTGAGATGATTCGAGCTTTGACTAATAGCCATCAGAAGATGGGATGGAGATACTCAGTGACAGTACTCAGGCAGGCTGTAGCATTTTTCAATTCAATTTTATTTATATAGCGCCAATTCACAACAAAAGTCGCCTCGAGGCGCTTCGCACTGTAGGGTAAAGATAAAACAGTGTTAAAAGGAAAACCCCAACAATTCGATGATCCCCTATGAGCAAGCACTTGGCAACGGTGGGAAGGAAAAACTCCCTTTTAACAGGAAGAAACCTCCGGCAGAACCAGGCTCAGGGAGGGGCAGCCATCTGCCTTGACAGGTTGGGGGTGAGGGGAACAGAGAAGACAGAAAGGA